>CM062286.1:17765539-17985539 GCA_031216635.1 Dissostichus eleginoides | reverse complement strand
TGTCCAGCTACCAGTAAGATTGGCTGGGATGTTTCCCAGATTCAGATTAAGTCCTGCACTGGAAATCAAAAGCTGTGGGTGTTCTCGATTGAAGCTTTACAGTTGAGGATTAATCAGTAGTCTGGCAACTTAACCATCAAAATCCAGTTATTCAGTACAGGCAGAAAATGGAGCAAAGAAGATGAAGTGAAGAGGAAGAAAGTGGAAAGAGTTTGATAGGAAGGCCTTTTGGGAACTCACCTGGTCTTTTTTCCATTTTTCTCCCTCGACTGCCACATAGTCGAACTTTCGATATTAATATTAGAATTTGCTTCTGGCAGAGCGACTTGTTGCTCTTTGGGCAGGGCTTGCGCTTGCTGGCGATCTGCCGGTTCGCCTGGGGGTCCTTGACCTCCCTGCGCTGGCGAATTAGGGAGCTGGCTAGAGCGGCCATCTTCCCAGCGCTGACCCTGCAGCCGCCTCACCAGCCTCTGGCGGCTCGGTGGCGCCCAGGTGTCGGGGGGTACCGTGGGCCACCCCCCTGCCCGCTCACCCAGGGCGACGGAGCACCGCTGAGGGAGCAGTGTAGATCGGTGGAGTGGGCTTCTGAGGAAGGACCGTATCACGGGGAGAAGGGCACAAAAAGAGGAGATGGGGGAAATAGGGGTGGATACCACAAAGGCCCACCCAAAACTGAAAATGGGTGGTTTTTGAGGTTGGATTGATGAAGGTTTGCCTTCTAGTCTTTCTAGTTTATTTTAGGAAGTGAAGATCAGGTGAAGCTTATTACAAATCACTGTACTTCTTTTAGGACCAGTCATGTCATCGACCCAAATCAATTGCAGTGTAGCCCACCAATATGTCCTTGTCCAATCGACTCTCCTCCTGGAGCTCTAATCAAGTTCAACTTAACCCCGTCCGATTGAACCATTCGCTTCGTGGCGAAAGCAGAAAAAAGAAAATACCTGCTCAGTCCTGCAGTTAAGACGCCTGCACCTATTCGGTGGGACGCCTGGATGTCAACGCTCCAAAATAACAGGAGTGACAGTGCTCCTTTTCCTTCTGTCCCCCAACCTGTACAATTTCTCCAAGCAAAACAATGTCAGTGCGCGAGAAGTAGAAGAAGTAGAGACTGTCCGACCTGAGGTATCAGCTTTTGGAGCTGGGACGAGGAGGAAGGGGTGCGGATGGACCCCGCTGCACGAAGTGCATCTTGTTTCCGCGCTGTCTCTCAAGCTCTTCTGGCATCACCCTTGTGTTCACCCGCACCCTGAGAAAAGAAGGGGAAAAAAGACAGGGAGCTTGACAAATCCAGCATTTCCCAGAGATAGAGGTGACATTCAGAGAGCGTCGGTATAGAGAGACCGAAAGGGACACAGAAAAAATGAGGGGGAAAGGGAGGGAGGGAGAGTCTATCTATCCCCTCTATCGGATCGGACTCTCCAACTCTCTAGGCAGCGCGCTACACCACAGCAGAGTCTGTGTCCTTCAGCCATGCATGCTTCCTCGCAGCTGGGAGAAAAGAGGGATGAATGAATGGAGGGAGACGGAGGGAGAGGAGGTGAGGTGAAGGGGAATAGAGAGGTGACAGGTAGCCATGCCTTACGATAGATGTTGCTCCTCCTGCCAGAGTCTCCACCGGTGGGTGACAGTAGTCCGGTCTGGTTCTGTTGAGTCAGTGTGTGTGTGTGTGAGAAGAGAAAGTGTGTGTCTCCTCTACCTCAGCGCACACGTGTCAGGGAGTGTGTATGTGTGTGTAAGAAGGAGCGACACAGTGTGAAGGTGTACGGGTGTGAGGGTGTGTGACGGAGGCAGCATGTACTCGTGTGTGTGCGTATGTGTGTGTGTGTGTGACTTGCTCCCTGTTCACAGTGCATTACTGAGTGAGGGCTGGCAGCGTGCTTCACATGCTCTCCCTCCCTCTCTCTCTCTCTCCCTCGCACACACTCCCTCGCCTCATTCTCTCAAATCTATTTCCCTAAACCCTCCCCTTTGCTCTTCTTTCTCCCTCCCTTTTCTCCTCCCCCTCTGTCACTCAGTCCCTCCTTTCCACGTACAAAGTCGCTTCTACCTCCCCTATTCTCTCTGTCACTTCTCCGGTACCAAACTGAGCCGGGTCAGAGCAGGGTGCCCCCACAACTCCAACCTCCTACTCTCCCGCCCCACCCCACCTTCTGTGATGTGATGTTGGCTTAAAGAGACAAACTAAGCCAGGTTGTCAGTGCTGTGCTTTCTGCTATGACAAGGACGTATAGACGCCGTGACACTGTCTGAGTCAGTCGGGACTTTGCGTCACTGCCGTCACATCATCCATACATCTACATCAGTCAGTCAAACGAACACACTCTTATCAAACACACTGCACACTCCACTTCAACAGAGTATGGAACTAGATCAGATCAGACAGGTTGTTGAAAAGCCAACGATTGTACAACTATAGAAGGAGGTAAATCAGAAATGGGGATAATAATTTGCAAATTGTATTTTTGTTTTCGCTACAGATGTCAATCATGTCCTTTGTACCCCTGACTTTTCCCCCAGCACCAATATGATATACAAAATCCCATGACCCTCAGCTGTGTTGGTGCTAATTTGCTAATGGTTGCATAATAACATGCTAAACTGAGATGGAGGACATGGTAAACAATATGCATGTTAACATCAGTATGCAAGCATTGTCATTGTGATCATGTTGATGGCAACACGACTGCAACTGAGAACAGTCAATCGTCGGGTGAAGACCATGAGATGTGGTTCATGTAAAAAGACCGGATCTTTAACCGGAAACTGCATTTTCTGGCAATCGGTAATACAAATAAACAATGAATACTTGGGATCTGAGCAATAAGTTCACGGTAAGGTTGATGTTAGTCATGCTTTGTTACCAAATATTTCTTTAGTTTAGATACCTTCTCTGTTGGCGTCCATTCATACTCTCATTCTGTGAGGGCTTATTTATGAATGCCCAGCTGAATAACACTGGTGATTAGCTGGCAGCATGGCAAGATTCCCATCAGCTTTGGCCAAAGACGTGGTGATGTGAAAGTGAATTACTGAATCACACTCTATCTGGAATACGGCATCAGCTAAATGGATTGCTTTCTGATGTTCTACAACGCTAGGTATGGGTCCACCACACAATTGGAGTCATTACAAACATGTCAGGGTTTTTGATTACTCCCTGAATAGTATCCAGAACTCACCCCTGAACCCTTGCAATAGGCTTTACTAACTGTAGAAAGAACGGGGACATCGTCTTCCAATTGTTAGCACATTATTAACAAAATGTCAGAAAAAAAAAATTAAAACAAAACACCAATTCAGTCTGATTAGCAGGCTAGGTTAATCTCTTACACTGCTAGCTTAGAGTTGTATTCTATTAGCAACAATAGACCGGACTGGTGAGGAATTACTAAGAGGAGTCCCAATGATTAACTGCCAACACAGCTGTAAAAAAAAAGAAAAAGAAGAATTCCCCTCCTGTTTGTAATACAAGGTTTAAATGAAACTGAGATGACAGCAGAGCAACAGCCTCAGCCCCCGGAGCAGCCAGCATTCGCCTGAGAGGGCAAATGTTAAATGATAGAGGGATTCTGTGATTGTAGGCAGACCTGCTGTAGTCCCTCCCTCCCCATTTTTGCTGGCCTAGCAGGGAACGAGAAGAGAAAGCCCTGCAGGATTTCCCTTATGCGCACGCGCACACACACACACACACACACACACACACACACACACACACACACACACACACTCTCAATCACCTATCACCACCGTATTGCAGTTTCCTGAGCTGTTAAGCCCTGAGCCTGTTTTTCAGGTCTCAGGCTCGAAAATGACATTCCCAGAACAAATGACCATATCTTCACTTCTAAAAGGGGTAAATTAATAATCTTTTTTCTCAAAGCAAGGTTACATCTGTGAGTTGGATGTAGAAGTGTCCGAATCAATATAGATGTTTTTATTTTAAAGTAAATTCAGATTGAACATAGTAAAACATTTTAATTATAGTGTCCGTCCAAAAATAAAATTGTACTTATAGTGAAAACCACCCTTGAATGATGGGATAGTAGACTAAAAGCTTTAGGAATCCAAACTATAACATATAATAAGTACCCTGTATCAAGATTGATGCAAAACAAGTGACATTTGACCTTTTTAGAGAGATTTAGAAAGAAAAAAAACACTTCTGGGGTCATTTGGGTGCATTTTCCATATCTCTGGCCCCCCTCGTTCGATTTTGATGATTGACAACCTCTTTTTAATAGTTAGAGCCAATATAATCGAGGGGAAGTTCCTAAAATCCATTAAACATTACCCATTGACGAATGAGTGATGCGCAGCCAGAATGCCCCGGAACCGGAAGCTGCGATACACTCTGGTGGCTACCATTAGCAGCTAATATGAAATCTCCGTTTTTGACATAAAAATGGAATTATGGATTATCAATAATTTTTTCCAAGTGACAGACACAATGGATTAACCATTGGATTAACCTTCAGCAGCGTTTTTATCGTTTTAATGCCATTGAACACAACTTTTGATCAGAATAACAGCTAAGGTGAGACGATCTCCCGTGAATGCTCCGTAAAGCTACGTGTTGTGATGTCTGTGTTTGCTTCCCCTGTAGCGAGTTCTGATCGCTCAGAGATGATACTGATATTTCTGGAATCTGTGGAATCTCAGTTTGCTAATCGCTGGATTGGATGTGCAGTTACGATAAGTAATAAGGGTATTTATACCGTGAGTTCTGTGCTAACTGCGTTAGCATTTTTTCACTCGGGGCTCATTTAGACGCTTCTTGTGAGACTTGTGCTTTGTTTCGGTAAAAATGGTTAATATCTTCAGTTAGCTGAGTTTCTAACCGTTAAATGAGTATGACACATTAATAGCTTTTTAAATATTAAGAAGCCCTGAGACACAGTTTCGTGAAAAAACTACCCGCCAGACCCGGATTAGGGTCCTCTCTGGCTTAACAGGTTAACATGGTCTGTATATATTATACTTCCTAATCAATTATCCGTTATGTCTGCAGTTGCAATTTTAGTGAGCATCGAGTTCAGAATGTTTGTTGCCACACACCGTCTTTGCTTGTGTGTGTAACGTTCACTGAATCGTTTTTATTCAACGTTTATGTTCAATTGAAATGTTTGAGTTGCTTTTTGGTACTTTTCTTTGTTTTATTTCAAGTGATGTTCAAAACACTACGACACGTTATGTCATGTCTCGAAAACTAATTATGAAAGTTTATTCTTTATATTAGTTTTGTCATGTCCCTTTGTCCTGTGCCTTCTGTCTTATTTTGAAAAGTAATTCTCCCTCTCGTTTCAGGACTCCATGCTCCCCGCCCCTATGTGTCTCCTGCGTTCGTGATTGTTTACCCCGCCCTGATTGTTTCTACCTGTGTCCCTCACCTTGTGTATATATTGTTTTAGTTCCCACCTGTCCAGTGCCAGTTCGTTTTTCATTCATGACTACATTCAAGCCTGCTCCATGGTCGTATTCCGTTTTCATGTTCCTGATGATTGCAATTAGTTTTTCCTCGAAAGAGTGATTTTGTGTTTCTTGTTTTGTTACTGTGTTAAGTCCAGTAAAGTCTTTATTTTTGAAAACCACCTCTGAGTCTGAGTCGTGCATTTGAGTTCATGCCTTTAAGTTCACCCCTTGACAGTACGAACTGGCCATTAAAATGAACCCAGCCGACTCAGACCAGCTAAAGAACGCCATCCTCTCTCAGGGCCAACGTCTTGGGCAACAAGAAGAGCAGATGGCCGCCATACAGCACGGAGTGCAGCACCTAACCACCAGCCAGGCAGAACTACAATCATCGGTGACAACCCAGGTGAATCTGCTGGAAGCTGAGGTCTAGCGTGTGCTCACTCACCTGCAGGCTGCTTCTCCTCCCACGACTCCTCCAGTCCCAGCGGCGACCGGCTCCGACCCCAACCCGGCGACTGGGCCGCACATCTCGTCCATGCGTCTGGCTCCATCCGAAAGGTTTTCCGGGCACTCGGAAGGCTGCCGGCCGTTCATCGTACAGTGTGAGTTACACTATCGACACCAACCGGCTGTATTTCCCACGGATTACTCCAAAGTGGCCTTCATGATCTCCCATCTCACCGGCCGAGCAGCAGCGTGGGCTACGGCAGAGTGGTCCCGAGGCTCCCCCATCTGCCGGTCTCTGGACGACTTCATAGACACCATGAGGAAGACCTTCGATCAAACCACCCCGGGCAGAGAAGCAGCTCGGGCTCTGACCAAGCTGCGGCAGAATCAGCGTAGTGTGGCTGACTATGCTATTGAGTTCAGGACTATTGCAGCCGACAGCGGCTGGAACTCCGCTGCACTGTTCGACGCATTCGTCAGCGGTCTCTCGGATCCCCTACAAGACCAGCTGACGCTACTCGATCTGCCCGCTGACTTGGACTCCGTCATATCCATGGCAATAAGAATAGACAATCGTTTGGCGGAGAGGAGAAGGGATAAATTCAAGGCTGCGGTTGGTCCGCCTCTCCAGAGGAGGCGCTCGCCGCCGTATACCACTTCTTCTTGGAGGCCCCGTCACCACTCACCACTCGCGCCCCGGACAACAGCGCCCCCTGGCTCCGTGGAGGAGCCAATGCAGTTGGGCCGCACCAAGCTTTCTATGGCAGAACGTCAGCATCGATTCAGGGAGGGCCTGTGCTTCTACTGCGGTCAGCACGGACATCCACAAGCGGCTTGCCCGGTAAAAGAGGAGGCTCACCAATAAAGAGGAGGACGTTGGTGAGCCGAATCTCTGCCTCTGACTTTCCTCCTCGCACCTTGACCCGCATCCAGGTAAAAATCAGAGACAACATTTTTACACATGGTGCTCTTATTGATTCAGGGGCAGACGAAAGTCTAATGGATTGGGGTTTAGTAAGCAGAATGAACATAAAAACTAAACCTCTACCCCAGCCCCTTGAAGCCAGTGCTCTCGATGGGCGGCTGTTATTCAAAGTGACTCACCAAACTGAGCCTTTAGAAATAAGGTAATGATAACCATCACGAGACAATGTCATTTCACCTTTTTAACTCAGCTCAACATCCTCTCATTTTGGGGTTTCCCTGGCTGAAACGTCATAACCCTCACATAAATTGGCACTCTGGGAGGGTGGAGGGGTGGGGAAAGAATTGCGTTGATCACTGTTTAAAGCAGGTAGCGGAGATTGACAGGAGATGCAACACTGGGAGTTTCAGGCAGGAAACAGACCAAAAGATAGATCTTCCTGAAGTACTTTCAGTCCCTTCCTGCTACCACGATCTAGGTGAAGTTTTTAGTAAATCCAAGGCTCTGGCTCTTCCTCCTCACCGTCCCTATGACTGTGCTATTGACTTGATTGCTGGGGCTTCCATTCCTAAAGGTCGATTATATGCATTTCAGGACCTGAGAAAGAGGCCATGAAGGACTATATTGATGCCTCCCTCAAAACAGGGCTTATTCGCCCTTCCTCATCCCCAGCAGGTGCAGGGTTTTTTTTGTTGGCAAAAAAGATGGGTCTCTTAGGCCCTGTATTGACTACTCACCTCTCAATGACATTACTGTTAAAAACCGGTACCCCCTCCCTCTCATCTCGTCCGCTTTCGAGCAGCTTCAGGATGCCAAGGTTTTCACCAAGTTAGACCTGCATAACGCCTATCATTTGGTCAGGATCAGGGAGGGCGACGAATGGAAGACGGGGTTTAACACACCTTCAGGCCATTATGAATACCTTGTCATGCCGTTTGGACTGTCAAACGCTCCTGCAGTTTTCCAGGCGTTGATTAATGATGTGTTGAGGGAGTTTCTAAACCGTTTTGTTTTTGTCTATCTGGACGACATCCTGATCTACTCCCCAGACCTTGACACCCACAAACAACATGTCCGCCAGGTTCTCCAAAAACTGCTCCAAAGTATGTTGTTTGTCAAAGCATGAAAAATGCGAATTTCATGCCGAGACAGTCACTTTTTTGGGCTTCATCATCTCCCCAGGTCAGGTTAAGATGGACCCAACGAAGGTTAGCGCAGTAACCAGTTGGCCTACCCCTGACTCTCGTAAGAAGGGTGCAGCAGTTTTTAGGCTTTGCTAATTTTTACAGGCGTTTTGTGAGGAGCTTCAGTGCTATTGCAGCCCCTCTTCATGTCCTCACGTCCCCTCAGGTGTCTTTTGTGTGGTCTCCTCAGGCGGAGGAGGCTTTCTCTCGGCTTAAAAAAATGTTCACCACTGCCCCCATACTTACCCTGCCGGATCCCACTCGCCAGTTTGTGGTGGAAGTGGATGCCTCCAACGAGGGGGGGGAGCGGTCCTCTCCCAGCGCCAACAGAAGGACAACAAGCTTCACCCCTGCGCTTTCCTGTCCAGGAAGCTCTCCCCAGCGGAAAGGAACTACGATGTGGGAAACCGTGAGTTGCTGGCAGTGAAACTGGCGTTAGAAGAGTGGAGACATTGGTTGGAGGGAGCCGAGCATCCCTTTGTGGTTTGGACCGATCACAAAAACCTTGAGTATATCAAGAAAGCCAAAAGACTTAACTCCCGCCAAGCTAGGTGGACCTTGTTTTTTAACCGTTTTGACTTTGTTCTTTCTTACAGGCCGGGGTCTCAGAATGTCAAGCCTGGCGCTCTGTCCCGTCTGTTTGACCCTGTGCCTGCAGTCAAGGTGCCGGAACCCATAATTCCATTGAACCGTGTGGTAGGAGCGCTGACGCAAGTAGAAAAGGAGGTGATACGAGCTAACGGTGGGGCTCCTGAACCCAGGGGTTGCCCGCCTAACCGGCTATTCGTTCGGGAAGCCGAGCGACCACAGGTGATCCACTGGGCTCACACTTCGCTGCTCACCTGTCACCCCGGAGTCAAAAGAACCATGTTCGTTATAAAGCAACGTTTCTGGTGGACATCCATGGAGAAGGAGGTGAAGGAGTATGTGGAGGTGTGCCCTGTCTGCGCTCACAACAAGACCTCTTCCAGGGCGCGGATGGGATTATTACAACCACTTCCTATTCCCAACAGACCCGGAGATTTCCATGGACTTCGTCACGGGCCTGCCCCTCTCTAGAGGTAACACCACAGTTCTCACAGTGGTTGACCGTTTTTCCAAGATGACACATTTTATTGCTCTGCCCAAATTGCCCTCAGCTAAGGAAACGGCTGAGGTCATGATGCATAATGTGTTTCGCCTGCATGGTTTCCCGAAGGATATTGTCTCCGATCGGGGTCCCCAGTTTGTGTCACGTTTCTGGCAGGAGTTCTGCAGCCTCATCGGTGCCACGGTCAGTCTCTCGTCTGGATACCACCCGGAGTCTAACGGCCAGACAGAGCGCCTGAACCAGGAGCTGGAGACCTGCCTGCGCTGCCTGGGGTCCCAGAATCCATCCTCCTGGAGCAAGCACCTCACCTGGGTTGAGTATGCGCACAACATCCTTCCTACATCTGCCACGGGCCTGTCCCCGTTTCATTGTGTTTATGGTTACCAGCCGCCACTGTTCCCAGCCACGGAGAGAGAGGTCACGGTCCCGTCTGCCCACGCTCTGGTCAGGCGTTGTCATCGCGTGTGGGCTGCAGCTAGGAAAGTCCTCTGCAGAAATTTGGAGCTTGTGAAACGAGCAGCAGACCGAAGACGCCGACCAGCCCCTGTGTACCAGCCAGGCCAAAAAAGTCTGGCTTACTACGCGGGATCTTCCCCTCCACGTACTCTCCCGCAAGTTGGCTCCCCCGTTTGTGGGTCCCTTTCCCATCACCAAGGTCATCAACCCGGCTTCAGTGAGACTACGGCTTCCCAGGTCCATGAAGGTACATCCCACCTTCCATGTGGGGAAATTGAAACCGCTGAAGGAGAGCGCCATGGTTCCCACCGCCAAACCCCCCCCCCGCCCCCCCGAATGATCGATGGAGGTCCGGTCTACACGGTCAAACATCTCTTGGCTACACGGAAGAGGGGTAGAGGGCGGCAGCTCCTTGTCGACTGGGAAGGTTACGGCCCTGAGGAGCGGTCGTGGATTCCTTCCCGCTTCATTGTCGACAAGAGCCTCATTGAGGATTTGATCGCCTCAACTTGGAGGAGCCTGGGCCGTCAGGAGCCGTCCCTAGAAGGGGGGGTACTGTCATGTCTCGGAAACTAATTATGAAAGTTTATTCTTTATATTAGTTTTGTCATGTCCCTTTGTCCTGTGCCTTCTGTCTTATTTTGAAAAGTAATTCACCCTCTCGTTTCAGGACTCCATGCTCCCCGCCCCTATGTGTCTCCTGCGTTCGTGATTGTTTACCCCGCCCTGATTGTTTCCACCTGTGTCCCTCACCTTGTGTATATATTGTTTTAGTTCCCACCTGTCCAGTGCCAGTTCGTTTTTCATTCATGATTACATTCAAGCCTGCTCCATGGTCGTATTCCGTTTTCATGCTCCTGATGATTGCAATTAGTTTTTCCTCGAAAGAGTGATTTTGTGTTTCCTGTTTTGTTACTGTGTTAAGTCCAGTAAAGTCTTTATTTTTGAAAACCACCTGAGTCTGAGTCGTGCATTTGAGTTCATACCTTTGAGTTCACCCCTTGACACGTTAGGTATGAGAAGTGATAAAGTACATTTGTGACGTGTGACAAACATTGTTCTAGTGAAACTCTGATATTATATTATCTCATGTTCATTATTTGACTTCATTGTGACGGCCGTTAGTTTTCTGTGTTCTCAGTAAATGTGATTCTTGCTGCTGTAATAATCTGAGCTGTAAACTTAAAACTTGTTTTCTAGTTTCTCATTAAACTTGTCGACACAAAGAGACTCTTTGACTCATCATTAGAAACTGTTTAATGTTTTATAATTACTCACATTCACTTAGCATTAGGTTTTTATGAATGGTCTTTATTTGAACTGCTGCTAGAAAGAGTAAAAGAGGACATTGGTGTTCATTCGGAATATCATCTGTTTTTTTATATTATCAGACTGTACTAAAGGAAAAAAGGCCTTCCTGCATATTGGTTATGTTTCACAGCAGATCACAAACATGTCATTCCCTTGTTTGAATTAATAAAGACAACAAAAACTGTTCAAATAAACTGATTTAAAGTGTGTTTATTAAATCAGAAAGTCAGTTTCACTCTGTTCTGTTTTCTTTATACTAAAAAAACTCAAATAAAAACAATAAATCGCGTCAGGCGTTTAATATTATTTATGCTTATTATGTTTATTGACAGAAATACAACATTTCCTTTTCTCTCGTAATGTTTCTCCATTTAAATGATTTATAAACACTTTGCTTCATGTGATAAAAAGTAAAGTCCCTGTTACGGCCCGGCTCATAGGCTGCAACAAAGATGGGAGACCAGACAAGTAAAGTGTAATAAAAGCTTATTTATTTACAATACCACAAAATCCAAAGGTCTTCAAAGAAACCTAAGAAGTCAGTGGAAGTCAGTTATCAGTAATGATTGCGTGTATGGGTGTGTGAAAATGTGCAGAAACAAAGATGCGGCCTTGTCCAACAGAAGAGTGAGAGCAGTATGGGTTGGTGTTGGCCTTTTATGTCAACGGCCCAGGTGTGGCTCATCAGGTTGATCACCTGAAACACAAACAAGAGCCAGCAAGCAGAACACAAAGGCAGAGACCCCTAGTGGAGTGGAGGGGGTCGTAACAGTCCCTAAGAAAATATTTGAATATTTATTGATTCAAAAGCAATTGGGAAACATTTTTACATTATAGATAAATAAATAGAAATAAAGAAATAAATGTTATGCAAACAATACATATAAATAAATAAACAAATGTTGAAATTAAATGAACTTGCCTTATACTTCTGGGTAGTTATTATTAATGTATCTTCAAGTTCAAATATTTGTTTTTAAAGACATAATGTATGTTGTTGGATTAAAAAAGAGCTTGTATATTTCCCTCGGAGATGTAGTTTAGTAGATAATAATTAACTAGCAGAAACCAGAAATACTTAAACAAGGTATTTGAGTAAAGTCGTTAATCAAAATATAGTTTTTTTGATTTGGATAAAGCAGCCTTGTACTGTTGCTGCGATGCTGAACGCAACAATGATCTGTCTACCAGCAGCCTGTGAATGAGACGTTTAGGGAACATCTGTAAATAGAAGCATCTCTGGATCTTTTACATACATTTCTTAATATAGTCTTTATGTATAATACTTTTTAATCAATTAGCCGTTGTGTGTAGTTGCAATTTTAGTGAGCATCGAGTTCAGAAAGGTTCTTGCTATTTTTTATTGCCCAACATTCACTGAATATTTTATTTCACATTTATATTCAATTTAAATGTTTGAGTTTGCTTTTTTGTCCTTTTTGAAGTGATCTTTAAAACACTAAGACACGTTGGGTATGAGAAGAGAGACACTAAAGATACTTGTAATGTGAGACTCAGTCGCAGTTATCCAGTTTATAACTGAACTCACTGAGAGTCACTATTTCTGGAGAAAGGTGTTTAGATAAATGTTTTAAATATGAAAGTCCATCATCTTCCATTGAATCGCGGTGAAGGAGGGTCGTTAAATAAATATTTAATTTACATATTTATTAAATAACGTAATTACCTCTTTCACTCTCCTTGCCCTGTCCTCATACTGCACCATTGCTATATTTCCCACCTCCCTACCCAAGGGCATCCCTCACCCTCTCCCTTTCTATTAAACCAAACCCCCTAGTCTAGTGGAAGTCACCCAAGGAAGTTGTCCTAACCCTAACCCTAAAATCACAAACGTGGCCTGTGCTGGGACAGACAGTTACCAAATTAACCCTAACTGGGGGAAAAGTCTGGCTGAGTAAAAGGACACAGTTTCAAAAAGCAATTGGAGGATGGTATAAAGGGGGGATTTGGTTTTGGGGGGTGTAGAGGAACAGACGCTGATCTTTTGCAATGAAGACATCACTCAGTACAAGCGAGCCAAACATTGTAGAGAGAGTGCCAACAGGGAGAACAGAGACGCCAAGGAGACAGACAAGAACCCGGGCCAAGATGGAGAGGGACAGAGGAAGAAGACAATGAAACAAAGAGGGACAGAGAGCAGGAAATAAATGTACTGAGTCAGTTTGTGTGTGTCTGTGTTTCCTGGGCCAAAGCCATCAACCAATGACAGGGCATGAATCTGTGAGCGAGTCAGTTTCCATCGGCAAATGCCTTAGAGGGTGACACTATGATCAGGCAGCAGCATTGTTTTCCACTCCGCCCTCCCTTTTCTCCACTTTCCACTCTCCATCTCTTCACCCAGATGGACTGATCTATTTGCACATCCCCAGTTAAATTCACATGGTTCTTTATTGGTAGAGTACAATATTACACACAACACTTATTTCAAAAGCGCATGCAGCATTAAGGCGAGACACTACAGGTGAATAGGGTAATTTTTTAAACTTAAAGATATCAGCTAGAGATTTCTCCGGTTCATTACTTACATTAAGACAATTGTTTTTTGTATTACAAGTTTTATGAAATAGCATGTTGAAATATGCAAATGAGCCATAATCTCATTAAATATACACATATTTTTATACATTTCAGGAACACAAATTTGAACATTGGATAAAGCCAGGTTCAACATTCTTGTTTCATGTTGTAGTCATATTAGAATCTAAAGTTTTGACAGAAGGGATTTTGGATATATCTTTTTATCACTTTATCACAAATACTGTCAACAGCCCTAAAATATAAATTGTCGCCATGTTTTTAGGTATACAATGTTATATAATTCAGGCTATGAATGATATATCAACAAACCCTTCTGTAAAGACCTTCAGAATATTGATAGGAATATAACTGGAAAGTTTGGTGTATGTAAGTGCTACTGAAGTGGAAATGTCTGGAAGTTTTAAAATCACAATGGAGACTCATCACGGAGGTGATGAGTCTGCTCACCATGCATTTTGGGTCAGCCTTGGTCAAGCCCTTTTGACCCCCCTAGCCTGGTTCTCGTAAAAGTTTACTTAGCCATTTTTCGCACAAATGACTCCATGGAGGAATGTAACAGGAGTTGACAGGGGACTCTGCCCGCCTCACGAGTGCATATTTTCTGACACTTTTTTTCACTTTTCCCCCTATTTTCCCCAGTTCTATACATTTTTCTTTTTTTGGCTATTTCACCCGCTTCCTTCTACCGTAGCAACACAGTCTCACTCCCTGAACGTCCAGGAGCGACGCTTGGTCAGGGTCCTATGGCGTGCAGTTCTGACGCGCCGAGTCTCCTTCAGCTTCATAAATGGACGCAAAGAGCTTTCAACTGATTGCAATGTATTCCCATCGGCGGCGGTATTTGACGCTCAGGGAAGCACCGCATCGGTCCATGTCGGCGGCACTTAAAGGCAATGTGAGCGTCCATTCCCATTGGATAACGGAGGATTTTACACCCGGAAGTAAGTATTCTCTTTACTGTCGATTGATTTTACAGTGATATCTGCACTACTCATCAACTCAAAAACACCAGATTATCCTTGTTAATTACACAACATTGATTGGTTTGAATTGTGTACAATGCTTTTGTATTTTTCCCCTTCGATTCGGAGAAACAAATATTTTTTCGGAGTTTAGGATGGCAGAAGACACTACACTCAGAATCCTCAGCTATCGTTTGGGACTACAACATGTGCTTTGCTTCACAAACCCCGTGATTAGTCCTCAAGCTCTGTGATTGGTTGACCTCCAACTGCATTCCATATGAAAAAAAACGTTTCGTAAAAGATAAAATCATACTTTATTCAGCAGTGCTTGCTTTACTCTTTGAAAGTCATCACATGAATGCATTGTAATAAATGGTTCGGCTGCATTAAATATTACACATCTGTCGTAGTTCTTTATTTATCTACAGAGATCGGGCCTCAGAATAGACCGGAAACTATTCTTTTACCGTTCTGTTTTAATTTCACAATAAAGTTATTAGTAATATTTAGTTTTAATATTATTGTTTTTTATTAACTACTAGACCGCTGGGTCATGTTAAGACCATCTTTTCTGTGTTGCTGTGGGTTTTTTCCATCGCTTTTGTGTTACAAATATCAAAACAATAACAAAATATATCCGTCGTAAACTAAACCGGAAACAGCAGTATATTTTATTTTGTTAACACTGTAAACTTGACAGCTTTTTAACCCAAACCACCTACTGGTTAAAGCACGTTATTACACGTTTAGAGTAATTGCAATGCAGGTAGATTGTGTTGCTTTTTAATGACTGTTTAAAATGCCTTTTTCTTAATGTCTTTCATTTTTGTAAAGCACTTTGAATGTGTTATATTTTATGAAAACATTTAAATATTAAGAGTACATACAAAATAGGAGGGAAGTAGAAGGTCAATGATAGAAATATAGAATAGAAAATATCAAGAAGATACTGTAAATGATATCTAGAATCAAACAGTTTAGTGCCGGATGTACAAAGATATTGATAGGAGGATGTGCAAAACAGACAAACTAATTAGGCTTTATTTAAACATTAAATAATACTTTAGGTTAAGATCTTCTTTTAAATACATGTAAGCAAAAAGCTTTGGGGATATCTGATAAATATTAAGCCTGACAAAGTACTTAACGTTTAATATATTGCATGGTTTGTTTTGGGACTTGACAATCAACTTTCCTGCAATGTTAACTATGTTGAAGCACTTATTTTAACCGATATTTTAACTGTATTTTATTACGGTGTAAAAGATTTTGTGTTTTATATTAGATTTCTTGTTTTTTATATTTTATGTATGCACCATGACATCAAGTCAAATTCCTAGTATGTGCGAACCTACCTGGCAATAAACCTAATTCTGATTCTGATTCTGATATTATACATATTTATTATACTCTTATAAGATGTATGTAGATAGAATAAGAAATGTGCAGAATATGACAGTTTGGTGGAGGTACACACATATTGATAGATGTCTTGTAATGCAATGTTGAGGAACCTGTGACCCAAGTTTTTCATTCATTGCATAACTACACCGTAGTAGTGTATATGATATGTCAATAAACCTTTGAAAATCTTGAAAGGGATGTGCAAAATAGCCATTATGTACTGTTTTTGATGAACGATTAGAGAATAACGAGTAATGAATATGCTTTATGGATCTGCAGATACATTTTTTGTCTTTTCAAGCACCAACTATCAAATATCTCGCCTGATTGTTTGCAGTTGACAATCACCTTCACTGAATTTTACTCAGGTGTAACTAAAGTCTAATTTAAAGGGGACCTATCATGCAAAATGCACTTTTATACGTCTTTTATACATGAATATGTGTCCCCGGTGTGTCAGGGAACTCACCAAGTGTCAGAAAACACAACCCTCTCTCTTTTCCTCCATACCCAAATCTCTAAAAACGGGGCTGCAACGGAGCTGATACAGACTGATACAGATTTGAAATTTTTTGTAATTTTTTGTATTTCTTGCACCATTTTTTCTGTGTATCTGTTTTATTGCGTTGCACTGTTGGAGGAGCCTGTGACCTAAGGGGGGGGGGGGGGGGTAGGACACGTTCGATTCCTGTTTTGGCTCGTGTGCTGTCGATGGGTTTCATTCCATTTCAAAGTGCTGTTTGACGCTTGGCGTAAACTTTGCGCACTGCCACTCCAACATCCAATCACAGAGCTTGAGGACTAATCACGGGGTTTGTCAAGCAAAGCACATGTTGTAGTCCCAAACGATAGCTGAGGATTCTGGGTAGAGTAGTGTCTTCTGCCATCCTGAACTCCGAAAAAATATTTGTTTCTCCGAATCGAAGGGGAAAAATACAAAAGCATTGTACACAATTTAAACCAATCAATGTTGTGTAATTAACAAGGATAATCTGGTGTTTTTGAGTTGATGAGTAGTGCAGATATCACTGTAAAATCAATCGACAGTAAGGAGAATACTTACTTCCGGGTGTAAAATCCTCCGTTATCCAATGGGAATGGACGCTCACATTGCCTTTAAGTGCCGCCGACATGGACCGATGCGGTGCTTCCCTGAGCGTCAAATACCGCCGCCGATGGGAATACATTGCAATCAGTTGAAAGCTCTTTGCGTCCGTTTATGAAGCTGAAGGAGACTCGGCGCGTCACAACTGCACGCCATAGGACCCTGACCAAGCGTCGCTCCTGGACGTTCAGGGAGTGAGACTGTGTTGACCGGGGACACTGCCCGGTCTCGGGTGTCCCCACACGGCCTGTGTCCAGCCGTTTCTCCCCCCACTCATCCATATATTAACGGATTTTGACAATTTGTGTTGCATTTTTCTCCTCTCCTCTCACTGATCGAATGGCAAACGCGACCCACCATCGGAGGGCCTCCGCCGGCCCGGCCTAGTACCGGTGCTCTGGCGGTCGGTTAATCCGAACTGCGGGTTCGACTCTGATGGCCGGGAGGGTTTGCTGCGTTGGGGTGGGGGACTTCCCCCACTCTGCGTGTCTCCGGAGGTGGGGAGGTTCCGGGCTGGAACCTCCCCACCTCCGGTGCGCCCGGCACCCGGCAAACACATATATATCTATATCTACATATATATATATAGATATATATATATATCTATATATATATATATAGATATATATATATATAATAAGCGTCAGTGCGATTTTATTTTGTATTAGCGTGCATTTCCTGTTCGGAAAGTGGGGCTGTACTGAGAGTAAACAATACAAGGTGTCCCTATATCCCCCACCCCAACACAGCACACCCTCCCGGCCATCAGCGTGGAACCCGCAGTTCGGATGAACCGACCGCCAGAGCACCGGCACTAGGCCGGGCCGGCGGAGGCCCTCCGATGGTGGGTCGCGTTTGCCATTCGATCAGTGAGATGAGAGGAGAAAAATGCAACAAAAATTGTCAAAATCCGCAAACACAGCATTACTTGCTTTTAACAACACCAAAAATGTCAGCCTTGTGTTGTTTTTGCTCCACCCTCTGTGTTACGTCTGGTTGCAGAAAAACAAGATGGCCAAGTCCAACGGCCAAACGTCCACTTCTTATATAGGCTACTGTCTTTGTTAGCATGGTAGCGTTTTAGCATGCTTACGTTTGTTTCTCGCAATTATCATTTAAGCTGCTAACCATGGGATGTTGACCTTTTTAAATAAAACCTTTTGCACTTAAGCATAATGTGCGCACATCATGGATGTATAAAAGTAACCTGTATAACCTGTTTCAATAATTATAACCTTGGCCCGACATATCTTAGGCGCCAATAGTCTGTGTAAAATGTATGCTTATGAAACTGCTTATGAAACTAGGGCAATATCCTCAATATTCTTATTGTTGCATTATTTGCTTGCTGTGCTCATTGTGTGTGCGTGACTTAGGAATGTATAGGACCCAGTCACCCCCCGGGTTTTGGGAAAGTACTAAAACTGACAACATTGAGACTATGAAGAGACTGTGCAGAGATAAAGATTGGTATACCGAGACGTGTTGGATTGGGCACCCTTTGGAGTGGTTGAAGGTTCGAGCCCGCTCCGCGCCGTTCGTTTGATGAGTGGTCTGCTATAAAAGGAAGGACTCAGACACAAAGATATGAGGTTAACAATAAGCTGATTTAATGGTAAAAACAACAGTACAATATAACGAAGTACTTCGGGCCTTGGCTCTACTACCGTGCGATGTACGTATCAGACAGTCAGACAGAACAGAGGCCCCGAGTGTACAGAACTCACAATATTTATGCCCACAAACGGGGAGGAGTTGTGTGGGAGGAGTTGTGTCGGTTGCTCCTCCCTAGGTGTTTATCTACTGGTGGATTCACTCCTGGGCGAGCCCTAGGCAGCGAATCAGAGTGAGTCAGCCATAGCGTGGGAGGTTTGGATCTACTGCGCCGCTGATAAGTCCCAGGCCATCTTCATGGCAGCCATGGGGTAAACAATTCATGGGGTGGCCATAGGGTGAACGTACCAATCTTTATCTTCGTTTATCTTCGGCACCTGGCAGTACCGTCTCCGTATCCCAATCTTTATCTCTGCACAATCTCTGCATAGTCTCAATGTTGTCAGTTTTAGTACTTTCCCATGCAACTTTTAGTACTTTCCCATGCAACCCCCCCCACGCTCCTGTCCAGCCCATTAAAACCCGGGGGGGCGACTGGGTCCTATACATTCCTAAGTCACGCACACACAATGAGCACAGCAAGCAAAATAATACCAATGAGAACATTTGCCCTAGTTTCATAAGCATACATTTTACACAGACTATTGGCGCCTGAGATATGTCGGGCCAAGGTTATAATTATTGAAACAGGTTATACAGGTTACTGTATACTAACCTATACGGTACTGCCAGGTGCCGAAGATAAACGAAGATAAAGATTGGTACGTTCACCCCATGTTCACCCCATGAATTGTTTACCCCATGGCTGCCATGAAGATGGCCTGGGACTTATCAGCGGCGCAGTAGATCCAAACCTCCCACGCTATGGCTGACTCACTCTGATTCGCTGCCTAGGGCTCGCCCAGGAGTGAATCCACCAGTAGATAAACACCTAGGGAGGAGCAACCGACACAACTCCTCCCACACAACTCCTCCCCCCGTTTTTGTGCATAAATATTGTGAGTTCTGTACACTCGGGGCCTCTGTTCTGTCTGACTGTCTGATACGTACATCGCACGGTAGTAGAGCCAAGGCCCGAAGTACTTCGTTATATTGTACTGTTGTTTTTACCATTAAATCAGCTTATTGTTAACCTCATATCTCTGTGGCTGAGTCCTTCCTTTTATAGCAGACCACTCATCAAACGAACGGCGCGGAGCGGGCTCGAACCTTCAACTACTCCAAAGGGTGCCCCATCCAACAATAATAAGAACTGGATACAGCGTCGGAGGCGGGGTCTCGTTCTTTCCTATGAGAGCTGCTCATTGGCGCATGAGGACAAAATGGCCTGAGATTTTCGAGAGCAAAACGTCACAGATTACCCGTCATGCCTGGCTGTCAGAGCAAAAGTACCCGTATGTGCGGTCATAGAGCATGCGCAGTTGAAGCCCTGCCCCCCGAGCTCCCGCTCTCGGCTCACTAGAATGAATGGAGAGAGAAAATAAATCTAGATTCGGTTTTTACTGCATTTTACAACTTTAAGGACCGAAAGATTCTAATAAGGGCTATAAAATAGTTAATACTGGGTAGTTTATTTAGTTAAAAAATTATCCGCTGATTTACAGACGTCTCTTTCCCAATATTTTTCAATGGGAAAAAGTATTTCTGGGCCGGGTGACGGCTTGGCGCACATTGATTATATAATTCCCAAGGTAGATGGTTTCGGTAAGCATATTAGCATGCTACCGTATTATTAATCTTTTAGTGGCCTATAGCATTGGCATAAAACGTATTGCGCAAATGAATACATTTAAGAATGGTTACTTACAGTATTTGCTTCGAAATGTCTTTACAACACGCCATTTGTATAAAAAACGATAAATCAATGTTCATGTTACCCTTGTGTCTTCATCTTCCTCCTCTCCATGTGTAACTCATTCAAACCCCCCACCCCACCCCCTTCTTTTACTCATCTCATCGTCTTGCCCCCTCCCATTGTCGCTTCATATGTAGCCCTCTTTATTTCTCTCTCTGACACTGCGGAGGTGACTGGTCCTGTTTTGTCTCGCAGTCTAATCTCGAGCTCATTATGTAAAGGCGTGTTGGCTCATTTGTTATTTCTGGCTCCAATAACCCTGATTAAGGCTTGCTTTTTTTCTCTTTCTTTCTCTCCACCTCCTTTCTCAACCCTGTTATCAGTCGACATTAATGATAGCAACACTAACCGTCTTTGAGAACTTTGCGGAGGGTTATAGACAGGGCTGCACATAACTGGTGCGCAGGTGCATATGCGCACCCCCGCCAAAAAAGAGCACCGGATCATTTGAGAAAAGGCGCATTTGCGCAGAGAGAGAGAGAGAGAGAGAGAGAGAGAGAGAGAGAGAGAGAGAGAGAGAGAGAGAGAGAGAGAGAGAGAGAGAGAGAGAGAGAGAGAGAGAGAGAGAGAGAGAGAGAGAGAGAGAGAGAGAGAGAGAGAGAGAGAGAGAGAGAGAGAGAGAGATTTGCGAGTTGCATAAGAACTGGTAAGATAGCAGGGTTTCCCACACAGACTTTACTTGGGCGGGCCGCCCAGGTATATTAACGGTCGCCAAAGTATAATTCGCGAGCTAATTAGGTTTAATTGTTTTAATCCGTCTACGAGCACAACGGCATCTGCGATCCCTCGCTCTACCCCTCGCTATCGCGTGAAGGGTCTGCTTTATGCGCTCCGCACAGTAACCCTGCTGCGTGCTCACTAGCGCACCCCCCCCCCGCGCCCGTTCATAAAGTCAAATACCCCTCAAAAGGTCCGGTTTATTTCATTTTAAGGATGCGCACCAAGCAACATCTCCAGGTGCTCCTTTGAGAACTAGGGCAAAAAAGTTATGTGCACCCCTGGTATAGACATACAGAGAGCAAGGAGCCCGGAGCTAATGTTGGAAAAATCACACATTTTGGAGAAGGAATTTGGTGATTATGTATGATGGATATGCACAAAAATCAGGCAGTGTCTTTATCTTAAGAATTTACTCTGTATATAGAGAACATGTAAAGTGTAGGCCGAGATATATGACATATAGCTTTGAATCTGTCATCTCTACATCAGCAATTGCATGAAGGGAGCCTGGGGTGCTTATACATTATGGCTTTATATGTCAGCCTTAGTCCTGCCAAGACTTGGTGTCACAGATAAATATACCCAATAAAGATAGAAAACGCACACTGTGCACCTAACCACAAATGGAGCCATGTCAAAGCTTACACAAGAGGTTGAAAAGCGTATGTTTTTCATTTGCGTATTGAACTGAGTTTTTGTCAGTCGGTTTGTGTTTGTGTGTATCTTTGAGTGCCGCAGCATCTGTGTGTTACCCCCCGCTCACCTCTAAATCCCTCGATACAGCTGTGGATTAGACGCCGGTATGCCTCAGCTGCGCTGTGCTGCCTCAAATAATATGATAATGCACCATCCCTCTGTGTCAGTCACTGCCTGTTAACCTGTACCAATCAGGAACAAATGGGCCCAAAATTCGGATTGATATTGAGGGGTTTTCTGTGGGGGACTTTAATTAACACATAATGCCGTGTCCACAGCTTTGGCCTCCCTAGATGATGCAAATAAACCTCTGGATAACAAGTGAGACTAGATCAGGATGCTAATAGAGAGCCTAAGTCCCTCCCTTTCTGGTGGACCACCATGGGACCTTATTTCGGAAAAAATATGTATGGTGGAGAGAGAAATAATTTTTTGATCCCGTTTGAATTGTGCCATGAATTACACATATGATGTTTGTCAATAAAAAAAAAATGTCTTAGTCGAGAAAGTCACAGTGTCGTAAAACTGTTGAAATATACGACTATGAAAATATGCAACTAGAAAGACCACAAATCCAAGAGTCGCGTCAGTGATGTCATAACTCGTTTAACACTCACCGAAATCTTGTACAGCCGGTCTCGCATGCTGGCTCTTACGGAACCGACTAACTCCCCTTTTGTGTAATAGCAGCTCTCAACATGCCCAGACGTGTAATGATTTTCACCTCGTTTAATACTTTTCACCTCATTCTGAAAGAAAGAGGTGAAATGTGCCAAGGTGACGGCCAGTCTTGGTGTCGGTGACGTGTATTGTGTGAGACCAGAGATGTAGTTCATTGAGCGGTTTCGCACTAAGTGTTACTTCACAGTTTTACGACAAACTTTTTTTTTGACTTGCAAAATTATCTTTTAAATTGACAAACATCATATGTGTAATTCATGGCACAGTTCAAACGGGATCGAAAAATTATTTCTCTCTCGCCATTGACTACCATACGTATTTTTTCGGAAATAAGGTCCCATGGGTCGGAAGTAGAAGTTTTGAATAAAGCATGCCATTATTAATGATGATAATAGAAATATGATTTATTTTTTATATTCTAAATTCTAAATAATCAGGTCCTCTAGGTCCATTTATTAACATATGTGTTTATAAGCATAATTTGTAAATGCTTCATTTTATTATTTAAAAGCTTTGGGTTGTGGTCGAATAGTCAGTTAAGCTGGAACCTTCCTAACGGAGTGAAATGACCCGGAAGTGCCTCAGTGGCAGCCATGATAAGAGCCGTTCGACTTATTTAGATGATAAGAAAGGAGGTTTGAAACTTCCTTTATAACCTCCTTTAGCTTAGAAAACACTGGACCTTCCTTTACGAAAGGAAAGGAGAAAATGCTGTCCCACAGTGTCTGCGGCCGCAACATTTACTGACACAACATTCGGCCGTTCACGGAAACAATCGATTATGACCGAGAAATTAGACCAATGCAGTGGTCCGCATAATCACTCCGGTCCTGAGACGGGGAGGCGTCCTGCTGAGGAGTGATCAACGAGACGCCCAACACCACAGATTATTGGCCGCTGCCGCCATCTGAGCTCCGAGCCGGAATATCTTATCCAGATATTCCAGCGTCTCCCGGTCACGAAGCAGCGGGGGCAGAGGCTTTCTCCCCTCCGGCCAACCTGCTGCTGTGGGAGCAGATGGGCCGCCAGGCTCTCATCAAGGGGGGGCACACCGGGACACTCTGTGTCCGCGCGGCCCTGCACCCTGAGGATTCCTGCCATACAAGCCACTGGAGCCCTCGTCTTCAGTGGCTGCCGCCACGTCGCCTCCACACATTGCCAGATGTCTGGTAACGGGGGCGAAACGAAGGCCGGCGAAACGAAGGCCGGCGAAACGAAGGCCGGCGAAACGAAGGCCGGCGAAACGAAGGCCGGCTGCGCCGGGCGAACCGGGCTGTAAAACCCCTGACGGAGGCGGCTCACCGGCTTCGGTGGTAGTGGTGGAGGGAGCGGTAGCCCCAAACGCTCCGCCACCGAGGCCATCACCACCGGAAAGTCCTGACGGGCAGACCTGTGTGGACCCTCATGGATGCCGGACCCGGAAGCGTGCGACACCGAGAAGTCCTCGTCGTCTTCCTCCTCGACAGACGGGGCCGGCCGATTCGCCAGAATGGCGAATGTAAATGGAACCTCTCCGACCACATCCTGTTCCACCATCTCCACCACGTCGAGTTCCAGCTGGTCCTCCGCCTCACCCGACGAGACATAATGTGCCTGGAAATGTTCCAGGCGGTGCTGATGTCTGAGCCGCGGGAGCATTTGGCAGGCATTGCAGGCCGGGGAATGGTTGACGCCGTCCACGGCGTGGTCAGGCCCCAAACACTCGAAACATAGGCGGTGGGGATCGGCGCCTGCAATCAAGCCAGGGCATGCAGGACAGGGCCGGGTCTCGAGGAGTGGTGAATCCATCTTCTCTTAATCTTTTCTTTTTTCCTCTTCTCACGCTTAACTTCTCATCAGTTATTTGCTGCTCGCTGAAGAGAAAAGGATGACAGGCAGGAGGCGTAGCCACCTTATATACTGTTGGCCTGCGCGCGCATTCAGGTAGGCTCGCCCCGATTGGCCGGCTACGTTTATGCAACTCAGTATCTGAATGCTCGCATAGCATGGTTAAGGGTAGTACCCATAGAGTCCAGTA
Source organism: Dissostichus eleginoides (assembly GCA_031216635.1). Lineage (NCBI taxonomy): Eukaryota > Metazoa > Chordata > Actinopteri > Perciformes > Nototheniidae > Dissostichus > Dissostichus eleginoides. The sequence goes on along the minus strand of CM062286.1, from coordinate 17,961,095 downwards.
GAGGTCGGAGCCTGTGTGAAATATAACAGTGAACCATCTTGCCATCCAAAAAGCCCAGGAGCCAGCCAGGTGGAGCCAGGTGTAGCTGGGTTTATGGAGCAGAGCTGTATTATGTCCCAGAACAGAACTCCAGCCAGCCTCCACTATCACAATAACACCACATTAGAAATACACACAAGAGGTGGAAAGGCCTCTACTTTGGGGTTTATTGCTGATTATAAAAATGAGAAAAAATCAGATTCCCTTTGTTGACTTTATACTATGATTTATTCAGTCTCATCCAATTTCCTCTAATTTGTTGATGTGCAAGGACAGAAAAGCCTGTTTTCTGCACACAGTGATTATGTGAGTGCAGTTAGGTGTCCCTTCCCTCATTTCTGTCTGCAATACAAGACAAGTAACAACACAGTGGCCCACCAAAACAGTATAAAGATTTAATGAACAAAGTCACACTGGGCTATACACAGCTCAGGGCTCCCGACTGGAACCAAGATGACAATTAATGTCAGTACAGGTGCTGTTAGCTAAAGACGAATGACCTTGGTTAGAATTAAAAAGTATTTCGTAGCCTGATATTTGAGATTCGTATTACCACTTTGTCGGCAACTAGAAAAACAAACGCAGAAGAGATTTGGCCACACTGCTAAGAACGTCTTTAGGTTTGAGGTTTGGCAGCACTTGTTTGTTATTTTTCTTGTCATAAATATTGCGCTACCCTCTGTCACCATTAATTTTAGCAAAGCCAGACATCGGACAGTTTCTGTGACACATATTTACTGAGAGGTGAAGGTGGAATGATGCTTGGTCAAGGATTTTGTTTCCCTGCCGGTGGCAACTCAAAACCAGAAAGACAGCTATCAGCTTTTTTCAAGAAGATTAAAGGTAGGGTAGGTAAGAATGGATAAACCTACGGAGCCCTGGAGGGTTCATAGAGAGACAAATAAATAAAAAGAGGCCACGTTTTATTAATTCGTGCGCGCGAGATGTAATTCGTGACCTCAATTTAAATGAAACAAGGCCACGTTTTATTAATTTGTGCGCACGATATACATATCCATACCCGGCGCCAGAACAAATCTACAGAGAGGGCATATGATTTTCATGGGAGGGCACACAAAACCGTCATGTGCTGCGGCCAGTGTCAACGCCAGAGATTTTCTTTTGGGGGTGCTGTGGGGTAGCTTGACGTTTCATAGAGGGAGCTCAAACATGTAGGGTTTCCCATTAATGTACCGGCGCTACAGTGGAATTTTCTACTGCAACACTCCCCACATGCACACACACAGCACACCCGCAACTGTTACAATGAAGGCTCGATAATCAGCTCACGGCATATAGGTGTAAGCAGGGGTAAAGTGCTTTTTTTAAAAGTGGGGGGCGGACCTCACCTCCTCTAGGGGGGTCCGGGGGCATGCTCTCCCGGGAAGATTTTTTTTTTAATATTGAAGTTAGAAGCATCAATCTGGTGCACTTTGAGAGCAAAATGAAGAGATCTATGGATTAAAGTAACCTGTATATCCTATATAACCTGTTTTAATAATTATAACTTTGTCTGTGTAAAATGTATACTTATGAAACTAGACCAAGTGTTCTTATTTTCCTTTGTTTGCTGTGGTCAATTGTGTGTGCGTTGACTTAGGAATGTAGAGGATCCAGCCGGCCCCCCCGGGGTTTTAATGGCCCGGATAGGAGCATGGGGGGGTTGTAGGAGAAAGGTAATAAAACTGACACCATTGAGTCTATGCAGAGATTGTTCTGAGAGAAAGATTGGGATGCAGAGTGGTACGGCCAGGTGCTGAGGATAAACGAAGATAAGGATTGGTACCTCACCCCCGTGCGACCCAGAATTGTTTATTTTATGGCTGCCATAAAAGATGACCTGGGACTGATCGGCGGCGCAAGAGATCCAAAGTTCCCACACTTATGGCTGACTCACTCTGATTCGCTGTTTAGACCTCGTCAATGGCTGACTCACTCTGATTCACTGCCTAGGGCTCGCCCAGGAGTGAGTCCACCAATGGATGAACACCTAGGGAGGAGCAACCGACACAACTCCTCCCACACAACTCCTCTCCGTTTGTGGGAATAAATATTGTGAATTCTGTACACTCGCGGCCTCTGTTCTGTCTGACTGTCTGATACGTACATCGCACGGTGGGAGAGCTGAGGCCCGAAGTACTTCGTTATATAAGTACTTCGTTATATTGTACTGTTGTTTCTACCATTAAATCAGCTTATTGTTTAATCTCATATCTCTGTCTGAGCCGTTCCTTTTTACAGCAGACCACTCATCAAACGAACAGCGCGGAGCGGGCTCGAACATTCAACAACTGAAGGGTGCTTAAACCCAACAGGATACATCTCTCAACACCCATATGAAACAGAACTGTAAACAGATTTACTTTTTCTTTATGGATATTTTACAAATCACTCCCCTTTTAAACTGTATTCTTGTTTTACTGTCATATAGTATTTCATACCTGTTTTTCATTTATTACTCTTATATTACTATCTGACAACACATACATCGTAGCATTAAAGTTCACAGTTTATTTATAATTAAAAAAATGTAAATAATTGTTTTTTACATTTTTATAAATAATAAAAAACGTGTTTATTGGGGGAGGGCCCTCCCACGGCGCCGGGTCTGACATATCTCGTGCGAACGAGATACTTTCTTATGGTTAGACACATCGAACTGCCCGATTATTACGCCATATTATTAGTTTTATCGAAGATGTTGTGTGTGTGTGTGTGTGTGGGCATTTGTTTTCAGAAGATATTATGATAGTGGCGTTTGTTCCGGTGCACTCGACAGCATTTAGCACTAGCCTACATCGAGATTAAGATTAAACGAATTTCTTTCACTTCGGAATACACATGTGTGTAAATTACTGTTCATGGTCATTTGAAAACTAATGCCGGGGTCGGACACACACATACACCGAACACACACACCCACACAGAGCTGAGCAGAGCACAAACAAAAACACATCATGTAGCATTTCACGTTTCCATAGCAACAACAACTTCCTGTCAACAGCGTAAACTCGCCTTAAATAAAAGCATCTAAATAAATCAGGAAGTTAACCTAAATTACATTTAAGACATATACAACTGCAACGAAAGTAACAAAAACAATGTCATATCCTTTTCAGTTTCACAGAACACAAATTCGTGACCGGACATCACCTTCATAAAACGAGTAATAGGGGTGTGTGTGTGTGTGTTTGTGGCTAAAACGTAGCAGCCTCGATCTCTATTCAGCTGTTCTAATGAAGGTAAACACAATGAAGGCGCTGCGTAAAAGACACAGCTCTCTGCGCGCAGATAGCAGATACTGTGAGAGTCACGGACATGAATTCATAGATTAAGGCAGACTGGTTCACAGACTCTCCTGTTTTGCGAATCCGGTGCTTAAACAAATAGCTTACACCCCTGGCCGAAATGTCCCTAAAATGAAGTCCGAGTTTGAAATATATCTCAAATAATGTATGCACTGCCATTTCCCCACATAAACATAAATTGAGGCCACGAATTACATCTCGTGCGCACAAATTACATCTCATGCGCACGAATTGATAAAACGTGGCCTCGTTTTATTTATTTTTTCTCTCTATGAACCCTCCAGGGCTCCGTAGAAACCAGCTCGAGTGCGCTAGAATTTGAAAGTACACAACCGGAAAAAATCTGCCTCTTCCTTTAGACTTCCTTACAGAGCCCCTCCTCCAACACACACAAACACGCACATGACCAATGAGGGCACGAGATAAGTTTGTGCACGAGATGGAAGGCTGACAGGCAGGTAGGCCATCCAGTTATTTTAGCCGGGCCGGCTAAAATGATTGGTCGTGCTTTTTACAGCGCTACGGCTTCCACAGATGACATTTCTTTATGTATTTATTGTCAAAGCATTTAATATATTCATTGCTATGTTATATTCATGGATGTTAATAGCATTCCATGGAATATAACAAAAAATGTTTCTGAAGTGAATTACCTACCCCACCTTTAAGTAAAACATTCTGTGCCATTTATTGTGTGAGCACATGGCCTCAGGTGTTGGCAGGCATGTCAGGTTCTGCAGCTTTAGTAAGGCCAACCCATCCTCAATTCATTACTTTCAATTTAAGGAATAAAAAGTCCCATATTTCAAAGTGTCCTTCCACTCTCTTTAGTGTAGATGAGGAAATAGTAGTTAAAATTAAGTTTACTCACTTCCGTTGACAGCTTGTTGGCTCTCTTTAGGGCCCTAAAATATATTGTCTGTTACGCCGTTAAAAGCCGTGTTTTAAATGATAATGTGCTTTTACTCTTCTTATCTCATTAGGGAAATGTTCAAAATGACTTATTAGTTTCTGGCAAACATTGGAGTTGCTTGGCTGTGAAACTCATACAAAGCATCAACAAAATGCAGTGATTACATAATGTCAATTCAGGATCTGACGTTTTGACTTTTTTTACCATAGAAATATATAATTTTGTGCTTGTAACAAATTGTATCTACACTTTGTCTTTAACATTTAATCTGAACTCTGCCACACACAGTGTTAAACTGTTAATAACTGGTGACTCAGAACGAAGGCTAACCTAATTTACCGGTACATTTAGTTTTTACCTCTGCCTCGAAGGTCATGTTTAGGGTTCAGTTTTTGGGGAGGATGGTTTTTTTTTTGTGCCCTGCTGAGTACACTGTATTTCCGATAGCTGAACAGCTCCGTCTGTGAACCAGCCCACATAACTGTATTAAATTCAAGTTTTTTAGTGTGTCACACAGACAACCCCTCACCTTTTGTATATCACAGACAAGATGTCTAGACTCATAAGCAGAGGTTAAGGGTTCATGGAAGTTTTATTGAGGGGACAGGACAGAACGTGACGGGGCAGAATGACAAAACAAAGATATGAAATACTTATTTTTTCAAGAAGCAAGGAGACAAGAGTAGACGTTATGTCCAGAGACAGAAATATGCTGATGAAGGGAAGAAGACATGAGAGGAAATGAAAGGGAGTGGAGGCCAAGCTGACAAGGGACGGAGCATTAGACCCACTCAAACCGACAGAAGAGAGGGGGGGAAGAAACGGCTGGCAGCTCTAAATACTTAAAGAGCCACAGCGGACGGTGGAAGACGGAGAGAGAACTGACCCGTTGTCTTGTGAAGATACAACAGCCAGTCGAGCAAAGCGCACAATCTCTCCGCAGCACAGGCCTCCACCCGCTCCTCCTCCGCTTCAGTCTGTGCATTAGAACGTTTCTTTACTTCCTCTGAGAGCTGTGGTGCACAACACTCTGCAAAAAAACATTGTTTCAGCCCTATTCAGTGCTCTGAACTTGAATATATATTTTTTTCAAAGCAAATGATGACTTGATAAGGCAGTGCCAAAATACTGTGGTTAAATGAGGAGGGTCATTCACAGTGCAGTGATGATGTCAACATCAAGAGACGGGGGGTTTTCCAAAACGTACTGTGTCGGGAGATTGATGCAGTCCAGATTAAATCACGGGGCAATGAGGACAATTAAATGGTTGAAAACAATAGGTTACGTATTGTAACACTAGTTCTATAAACACAGGCGAAGCCCTCTACTGGACTCTATGGGTACTACTCTGATCAATGATATGCGAGCGTTCACACACTGAAGTTGTATAAACGTAGCTGGCCAATCAGGGCGAGCCTACCTGAATGCACGCGCAGGCCGCACAGTATATAAGGCAGCTACACCTCCTGACTGTCATCCTACACCCTCTTCAGCGAGCGGCATAGGAAAGACAGGGCCCCTAGGTAGAGGGCTCCGCCTGTGTTTATAGAACTAGGGTTACAATACGTAATCCATCGTAATATCTCACACAGGCTCCGCCCTCTACTGGACTCTATGGGTACAGTGGGTGGAGCCCCGATGAATAAACGCCCTGTCGCCCCACAACATCGACCCACCACACTGCCCCTGACCGGCCTTTGGTTGACAGCCATCGCACCCCAACTTCCTATCACCCGGTTGTGACCGTGGAGAAGTCGGGGCTGCAGCTTACCTGGCCCCTGTATGGGGCTTACTGTGCACCACGTTTCCCAGGTCCCTAAGGAGCATTGGAAAACGTAAGTGTATTATGTCCAAGGGGGTCAGATACAGCTTGATGACACACAGCCCTCCTCCTTTCACCAGTCCTGTGTTGCCCCAGCAAGCACCGACGTTGAAAAAGGAGCCAGACATGTCTAAGAGATACTTACCTTATGAACGGGCCTGGCGTAGACCAAGACGCCGCCGTGCATAGGTGGACGACTAAAGCCGTCTAGCTGTATAACCCTCGACCTGGACTCCTTAGGTTCTTGGCAACAGAGGAGGGTTGTCGCCCCGCTACGGTCAAAAAAGACTGGTCTGCCGCCAAATCCCTCATGACAGGACAAGATGGCTGCTGCATACACCTTGACTGTGGCATGAGCAAGCCCCTTGTCCACCAGTAGCTATAGATAGGATAGAATAGAGCCCAATGTACCAGACAGAGGCTCTAGACTCCTTCCCCTGTTCTCTGAGAGAATGGCACGTAGCCTGCCTTCCTTCTCGATGGGGCGTACAGCTCTCTCTCGATGAGGGCGTACCTCTCGCTCTCGATGGGGCTGCATTGAGCAAAAACCCCAGATACCCGACAAAAGTTGTCGAGATGTTTCAATCAAAACCTATTGGCGCTAGATGAAGAGGCAGGGCTTTTACTATTTCCATTTTTTAATATTATAGAGATTCTCTACAACTGACAGAAGGAAGTGTTAAGCAGCAGACCTTCAAATTAGTGCACAGTGAGTTTCTCAAGGGCTGCCCAGATACGCTTTTATGTGAGACGAGGATGTTTCTTGTTCATGTTTCACCAGCCAGTCTGGCAGTTCAACACTGGGATATTAAATTGTCTATCTTGTCTTGACACTGGCCAGTTCACTGAGTCCAGAGCAATTTCCCCTTTACGAGACACAGCAGACTACAAAGAGGATCACATGTAGTACAACATGAATTCTGACGCAGTGTCATGGTGGTTTCCATATAGGGTTGGAACATAAATTCAAACTTTTAGAAATGTTTAAAGAGTTTGGAAACTAGTTTTAATCTGATGAGCTAATCATAATTACGGGATTGTGGTCTTCCTGGCATTAAAACATCTGTAGTCTCTTACTTTTTAATAGTTCAGTGTAATTAACCACTGGCCAACAGTAATAAAAACGTGCACTAAAAAAGAAAGAAATTAAGGTGTGCACACCTGGGAAATCCAGCAGAGGAACAGCTTCACACACTGCGCTCATACTTTCAGCAAAAGACAGCTTGGATGGAGATAAACACACACACACACACACAACACACACACACCACACACACACACACACACACACACACTGTAACTCCTAATTAAAAGGGTTTAAGCAATTGTTCACAGAGGAGCTCCCATTAAGACCAGGTTCACTGGTGACATAATAACTTGAGCTACTCAAAAGGAAACTAAAAACTATTGGAATTTAGAAACTTTAAATGTATCAAATCAATCTCTGACTGTCTTCATTACCAACGCTTGATCACATTCGGAATATTGACATTGATGCCAGGGCCTGCAAAAGAGCCTGTTTATTTCCTCAATTGTTCTGAAAGTAATTAGGAATTGGAGCTTGACACATCAGTTAAACACTCACTTGAAAAGAAAAAGACTTTGAGTTTACTCGATGTAGTGAATGTTTTCCCACACTCTTCACAGCTGTGCGGTTTCTCTCCGGTGTGAATATGTTGATGGGATTCAAGGCTACCTTTTTGAGAAAAGGTTGTCCCACATTGGTCACAGCAGTATGGTTTTTCCGCAGTGTGAGTTGAACAATGGCTGGGAAACACTTTGCAGCAGATTCAAGCGTTTGGATGCAGCGGACGGAAAACCCCACTAAATGCTGGAGTGTGTGGAGCTCCGGCTGGCAGACTGCGAGCTGGCACTGGGGCGAATGAGCCCAATAGGCTGGCACCGCCACAGATATAGAGCTGTTGTGTGATATCACAGCGAAACAGATTGAGATTAGCCTGCCATGATCCACAGAGGAGAAAAAAGGGATGGAAGAGGAAGCGGGGGGAACGGAGATAGAGCTGTGGAGCAGTTTTCATTGTTTGGAAGGGGATCCTCTAAAGTAGAGAAGAAGAAAAATATTTTTTTTTTTGCATATTGATTGGAGTATATCCACTATACTGCAATGGAGACACATATTCATAAATGTGTCTTTTTCCACCCTTTGTCTTCTTCTCTGGTTTTCGCCTCAGGTTATGCATCTATATGTAATCTCACCCTTTCTTTGACAAGTAAACTACGCCTAGCAGTCGAAATTAGCCCTCATTAGAAACATGTTAGCATCTCCCCGCTGTTCAGCCCATCTTCATTGTATAATCCCAACAATAATGACATCTCCTGGTGTGAAGCCTCGTCTTCTTCTTCTTCTCTTGTTTCCTCCGCTCTCTGCTCCCATCACGTCCTATAGGAGGTGCTTCAGAGTATTCCAGCGCCTGGCACATGAAGAGAGACAGCCGAGCGGCCTTTGATGGTATTAGCCCTGTGCTACATGAGTGTCTGTTAGAGAGGGAGAGTTTTCAACACAGCATGATATCCTATTCTATATTTATGTTCCAATATGTATAGGCCACGGTATGGATGAGTTTATGCCAGCAGGGATTTGCTAAATTGGATTAGCCATTATCACTGAGGATTACAAATCTGATGGCAGTAGCCAGGGGACAAGCCTTCCTATAGCATGATTGACAGCTGATTGGCTCTGTTGTGAGTGGGCGGTGCCCTGAGGCAGCCTGGAAAAGTTGCAAACGGCAGCTGATTGGCTGGCTGGGCGGTGGAAGCTGAAGTGTGGAGATCACATAATGTTCAGGATCACGATACAAAGCTTTAATTTCCTGTTTAATTCTGTGTTGCTTAACCCATTTCCTTTTAAATTCTCGCCAATTCTTTCAATCATGGGGATTATTAAGAATAATTACTTATTTATCGAATTAAAAGCCCCAACATTGGCTGTAATATTAACAGTGTAGGTGATATTTTGTTACTGAACATGTTTTATTCTTTTATTTAATCCTGTTTACTCATAGGTGGAAGTGGAGAGAGAAATACTCGGAAGAATCGCCAATCCTACTTTTAACAGTTTTCAATTAAGAATCAAAATCTTGAAACCCCCAGTAGTGGAGAGGCGAAAATGTATACAAATGTTGATGAACATGGTGGTTTTTACAGTATATTGTACTTGTTAGAGGTTCTGATTTGTGAGAGTTGCCCTATGAGAAAAGGAAGACACATTGTCACCCAATATGTGGATTGGGATTAAATAAATTACATAATATAAAAAGGGGGAATATACTGTACAGTAGCTGTAGTCGTAAAATATGAAAAAGTCCATGATTATGCTCATAAGACTCCGGGGCGGCTGATTTAAAAATCAAAAACTAAAAAAACCTTTAGATTAAAAATGCATTGTTTTATTTTCACGCATAAAAATGCATTTTTACTGCTAAAATAATATATATTTTCAGTTTATTTTGGACATTAAAAACATATTGGTAATTTAAGCTTTAAACTGCCATGAATCCAAAGTGAAAAGTAGATTTTAGTTTTCTAAAGAAACTGAACAATTATTTTTAAAACTGAACTTTCAAATCAATAGTTGTGTGACTTACATTTTGCTAATTTGTAACAACAATGCAATGGAAATGACCCTTTTTTAAAAATCATAACGGTTATCATGTTAAGGCATCATTTGTCATCACGCTAGGCCCCTACATTGTTATTTTTTTAAAGTCTGGTTAAAAAACAACATTTTTATTCTTTTATTTTCACACCTGAGAAAGGTGTACGTTAAGTAACCAATGCCATCAAGAATGTTTGGTGTTTTCATGTGTCTGTCTAATAAATAAATAAATATAAATATTGCAACAAAAACATGAAGTGCTTCATCATGCAGCTGTGGGAGTCGGGGGAGGAGCTGGGAGTGCTCTGGTGGTTATCGGGGTAATAAAAGCTATGAGATGCAGTGTGGGTTTGACCCCTGTCAATCTGTTGCCTGTTAGAGACAGGGGGTCCCACCTTCAACCTCAGAAGACTTTAATGAACCCTGAGTTATTTACTCTGGTGCGTGTGTGTGACAGGTGTAGAAATGCAAGTGTTTTTATCATGCAACAGGCTGTAAAGGTCGTAGAGTAGTGGGCATTCAAGAGAGGAGACAGAGGAGAGGATGACCACAGTCTTAAATCATGCAGCTCTTGGTTGTCATGGCACAGCGTGTAGGTGTTTGCACGTATTATCTCGGGCCAAAAACTGCACTAACATTTTCTATGTATGTCCCCTTTGTTTGCACTGTCAGTTTCTTGACTTTGTGCATGTGATTCTTATTTTGTTAACACTTAATGAGAGGGAGATGAAAAGAATGAGTAATATATCAGGGACACGCCCGTATCTCCATCAATGGGACTATGGTGGAGAGAGTCGGCAGCTTCAGGTTCCTCGGTGTACACATCACTTGCCCCTTTCACACCAATGCGGTTCCAGGGCCGGTTCGGAGCTTGAGCCTGATAAGCACCGGTTTTTCCTGTTCACACCGCAGCAGAGCCGGCTCTTTTCCCCGAAAACCAGTTCTTACCAAGTTCGAAAAAATTGTCAGTCTAGAAGCAAGAATCGCATACGTCACGCTTACGTCGGAGAGGGGTGAGATTAACCTGAGCAATAACAGTTTATGGCGAGTACGGCAAATACAAGTTGTAACAAGCAGAAGCGCTGAGCAAAGTGACTAGAACGCAATCACAAACTTATAAAAAAAACACACTTTATAAAGTTCCGGTCCTACGACGCTGGTTCACTTCTTACCGGGGTAGATCTCATGGTAACTTATGCTGAACGGCAAACCTGCTCCGGAGCAGGTTTGGTTCCAGGATAAGAGATCAGCTTATAAAAGCTCCGCTTATCGACCAATGAAATCTCTCTGAAAATGACGTCGCCATTTGTTGATGACACTGTGGAGCTGGAGTGAGAATTTTGAGAGGCGCTCTCAGGCGGGAGAGGATCTTTAAGGACAGACAAAACCCTTTGGCTTTCTCTGAAGAGTATTTGTATGAAAGATACAGGTTCTCGTCAGAAGGGCTGACTTATCTGTGTCAGCTCCTCGAGCCATATATTGCTAATGCCACACGTCAGAGTTGTGCACTTACAGTGCCGCAGACTGTATGTATTTTAATTTTTCATTTAATCGTTTATTTGAACCGGGACAATGCACATTAATGAACATTTTAAACAAAATAATGCTTTGAAATGGAAATAAGATGGATTTTAGCTTTGAGCTAATTTCCATCCGTAGTCCCGTCACATACAACATTTATGAACATAACATTTATATACATGGCAAACAGAAATACTCAGAAAGAGCATGAGCAGCATACAAGCATTTATCACAAGGCAGTACAATGTAGCAGCTACGACATATAAAGTGCAGGAGGAGATAAAAGAGCTACATAAAGTGCAAAAAAAGAGCTACATAAAGTGCAAGAGGAGATACCCCTGTGTTAAAGTGCATTTATTGGTGATTGCACGTCTGTTTGTTTCTTAACCATTCTTTGAGTTGACCTTTAAAACTATTGAGAGTGGGAGAATCCCGTATCTCAGTTGGGAGGCTATTCCACAATGAGCTGCCTTTAACGGAGAGGACATTTTGTCCAAAAGTGGTCCGTCTGTGGTGGACTTCACAGTCTCCTCTGGTTTCTGACCTAGTGCAGCGTCCAGTGTGTTTTTTGTGGATGAATTCCCCTAAGGGGGGGGGGGGGGCAGTCCATGTAAACATTTATAAAAAAAACACATGTTTAAAAGACTTAAAATTGTCAAAACTCAAGAAATTGTGTTTCTCAAGGATGGTACAGTGGTGGTATGAATTGTATTGCTGACAGGGCTCGCACAGTCCTTTGTTGTGTTTCCTTGCACATGTCCCACGCAGACGATCAAAGAGGGATTTTACAACATGGCAGGTATTGATATGTGATTATATCTTTACAGTGAATGTTGTTATGACGTACACTGTTGTATAATAAATGCAGCCTACTATTTCATAGGGTTTTCCAGGGTGCTTGGCTGTATAGACTGTACACACATACCGATATCTGCGTGTCTGGGAGAAAATGAAGGCGACTATGTGAATCGCAAATCATCCACAGCCTCAACATTCAGGTAAATCTTGCACATTCACTGTTATGGTTCACGTGGAGTGACTGGAGATGAGAACCCGCTATGCAAGCACTAAGACTGAAACAGTGGTGAAGTGTCAAAAATGAGCTTTATTGAAGACCAAGGCAGAGTCTAGGAGTTGGAGAGGGCGCCGAAGGAAAAACCTGGAACCAAGGATCAGGCCGGGACGAGGAGCTCAGAGAGGGGAGACGAGGAGCAGGACAGACCAGGGAGGTGGCTGGACGTGGCAGGCGGACGGCAGGTGTGTGGATCTGGAACGGGAAAGAAGTAGGGTTAGGAAGGCGAATATTCTCACTAGGAGTATCAAAAGTTAACTCGGCAAAAATGCTAAGTCGGCCTGGACGTTTGTTTACCACTGAAGTACGAAGAACTGGCGAAGACTGAGGATGAGAACCGGAGTTTTAAGCAGGTGCAGGTGAGTAGTGGCAATCAGTGAGATGAACAACAGCTGGAGAGGTGTGGATACGGGAATCCAAATGTAGGTCAGCCACGCCCAGCCAGGAAGACAGACAGACAAAAACACAGAGGAGGAAAAAGAGGAAGGCCGCACTGTGGATCCTCACAGTAACCCCCCTCAACGGGAGCCTCCTGGCGACCACCAGGCTTGTCAGGATGTGCCCTGTGAAAGGTCCACCATAACAGGGTCCAGGACTCGAGAACGAGGAACCCAGCACCGTTCTTCGAGGCCGTAACAATCCCAGTCAACCAGATATTGCAAGCCCCTGCCCCGGCGCCTGACATCCATGAGACGGTGCACAGTGTAGGCAGGATGGTCATCGATGACTCGGGGGGAAGGAGGTTGGAACGGTTGGAGGGCTCAGGTCGCTGGTGTGAACAGGTTTAATTTGGGACACATGCAAAGTGGAATGGATTCTCATGGTTCTAATGCTTTGAATGGTGAAGGGACCAATAAAGTGAGGGGACAATTTCTTTGACTCAGTAAGGAGGGGGATATTCCTGGAAGATAACCAAACAGACTGACCTGGGGCATAAGGGGGGGCAGCTTGTCTGTGGCGGTTGGCTGACTGTTGGTTCCGGGCAGAAGTCAGGAGGAGAGCAGAGCGAGTGTCTTTCCAGATCTTCTGGCAACGATGAACATGCTGCTGGACCGAGGGGACTGCTAGCTCTCTTTCCTCTTCATCCGAAGGGCATGCGGTTGAACTCAAAGAGGCCAAAAGGTGTACAGAAAGTGGTCTTGGCCTGGTCCTGCTCTGCCATAGGAACCTGATTGTAACCACTGGCTAGGTCAAGGGTGGAGAACCAGCAGGCCCCAGAAAGTACATCCAAGGTTTCCTCAATGCGAGGCAAGGGGAAGGCATCTTTCCTGGTCTTGCTGTTGAGGAGGTGGTAGTCAACACACAAGCGCAGGCTCCCGTCCTTTTTCCTCACCAGAACAATTGGTGATGCATAGGGGCTGCAGCTCTCCCTAATGACCTGGGACTCCAAGAGCTGGTTAATGTGGGCCTTCACTGCTTCGTACTCCGATGGAGGGATGCGGCGGTGCCTCTGCCGGACAGGCACATCATCCAGTACGGGGATGTCATGCGAAATGAGAGTTGTTCAGCCCAAGTCTCCATCATGGGCTGAGAAGACAGATTGGTACCTGAACAACAAAGACTTTACGCCTGTCTTTTCCTGCTCAGTCAGTGAAGACATGTCCAATGTATCCAACCTATCGTGCACTGAGGGGGTAGCTGTCTGAGAGGAAACAGTTGCAAAGGATGACCCCACCTCAGTCACACCTGCGGGAAGGCTGACCACCTGGGCAGCACTCAAGACACCAAGACTAGTACGTGGGTAAAGCAGAACTTCGGTCGTCCCCACAGGGACGTATGCTGTACCCCGGACAACCTGTACGAGGCATGGTGAGGTGAGCAGCCCAGCTGGTAAGCCTGACTCTGGGGGCTCGAACAGAGCACTTTGACCAGAAAGCTGTTCAGGACAGGTGCTAGCAACCAGCTTCATCCCCCCTCCAGGTATGCGCATTGCATGCTTTCCCCGGACCCTCGCAATGCCAATGAGGTTCCCTGGAACCTGAGCGGGAGACTGGTGGACCTCCTGTAGAGCTGCGATGACTGCAACAGGTGCCTGTGACTCGATGGGTGTGTCAAAAAGAGAAGAGCCAAAGGCCCTGAAGAGCTCTCGATAGCAGCGACGAATCACATTCATCCCCAGGATTCCAGGGACAGGAGACACAGCACCAGGGGGGTCCTTAACGATCAGGGTCCCACAACGGGACATCACTTTGCCACACAGCTCAACATCAAGTTCCAAGTAGCCAATGTATGGAATGGCTAGGCCGTTAGCTGCTCGCAGCTGTAGCCAGTGACAGGAGCGAAGGTGATCATGGCCCCAAGGTGAAAACTTTTCCAAAAAGAAACTCTCAGTGACTGTGGACACCATGGAACCTGTGACCACCAAGCATGGGACAGTTACACCTCCGATCATAACATTGATGTTTGGACAAGAGCCAATTAAGTCAGCTGCAGCACTTTCTAGTGAACCTATAGACTCCCCAACTGAGCTGTGGCTCGGCAGCTCAGTGGGTTTCAGTTTTCCGACCAGTAGGAGGGGATGGGCTGGCAGAGAAGCACTGGAGTTAACGCCAGCAACAGAATTACTACGATGTCGAGCAAAATGTCCAGGCTGTTGGCACCGTCGGCATATTAAAGGACCACTACTAGAAGTTTGACCTTGGAAGCGAGGCATCTGCAGGGAAGCTACAGTTTGGGTAAGTTTGTTCAGCTGCTCCTGTTGATGTTTCATTAGGTCCATCAACTCACTCAACCCCCCCCAGCAGTGTGGTGAGGCTCGGCTAAAATGCTCGGTTTGCTGACAAGTTATCCAATTTAATAAAAGACAATCGGGTTCGTTTGAACACCACAGGCAGAGACAGTGTAAAGGATATTACCACAATGGTTATTGTATTTATACATATCACATTTCTAATAATAACCAATATCATTTTCTAAAAAGGTCTCCAGGGAGGAGGGAGAAGGACGGGGATTACCAAGGCGGCAATTAACAAAAAGGGGAGGAAGGGTCCAAATCAAAATCACCCGTGACACTTCACACCAAACAAAACGTGAAGAACACCACCACCAGGGATTGGGTTTGCTGCCTCGGGCCCACAGCACCTGTCCGGCACAAGAGAAACACATTTAAAAGTCAGCAAGAGTATTAAAATCGGTTGGAGAAAGATAAACAAAAGGAAAACAACTAAAATAAACCAAATCTAAATAAATGTAAACAACAAGAATGAGTAAACTTATTAAACCAAATCCAAACGTTAACAAAAGAAAATAAACAAAACCACACAATTGACGAAATACTATAAGTACACTCAAAACAAATCAGATAATCGAAATAAATCAACTAAAATAATAAGTGTCCTTGTTATTCCGTGATCTCCGCGAGCACAAAACGGCCCTGGCGACAGTCCAACACGAAGTAGTCAGGGCCTGTCAATTTTAGAAAGCCACAGCTCAGTGCGAAAGCTCGCCGAGCCAAAACAGCAGGAGAGAGGGGGAGGGGGGGGGGGGGGGGGGGGGTGAGAGCCGGGTCATTTGTTATGACCCGGATCAAAAGGCCACAACAAAAAGGAGACACACCATGTCAACGTTTATCAAAATATGTTTATTTAGAAAAAACAATTCAAATCAAGTGGAATTTGTTATACTCAACAGAGCCGGGTGCCTGCAGGAAAAAACAGAGGGGGAACAGAGAGGAGCAGAGAGGCTTTAAATAGCTGCAGGGCACCAGACCCAGGTGCCCTGAGTTACTGCAATCAATGCAATCACCACAGCACAGACAGGACAGCCACACCCTCTCTAATGATGAACCCACAGGGGCATCACAGCCCCCCCCCCTTAAGACGGAGGCCCCAAAGGGATCCCCGAAAAACCAACACAAAATATCCAGGGCCAGAGAGACTTCCTACCCCACCGGGGCACGTGAGAGAGCATCCGCCGACTCGGCTCTCTTCATTTGGCGCCTTAACATCACACTCATCAGCCAACCCCAAGGTCTGCGCACGCGTCACAGCACAAACTGGAAACACACTTGGAAAGTGCAAACCGCTCTCATCTGATGCCACCGGCCTGGAAACCACCACAGGCAGTGGCACACCAGCCCACACAGCACTACCAGCGAGATCGTTGCCCAAAATCATATGTACCTCATCAAGTGGCAATGCGGGACACACACCGATAGGCACAACTCCCTGCACCAGCTCACAATCCAGCACTATCGTATGCCGTGGCACAGGAATCAAGCCCATCTTGTTGGGTTGAAGCACCCTTCAGTTGTTGAAGGTTCGAGCCCGCTCCGCGCTGTTCGTTTGATGAGTGGTCTGCTATAAAAAGGAAGGACTCAGACAGAGATATGAGATTAAACAATAAGCTGATTTAATGGTAGAAACAACAGTACAATATAACGAAGTACTTATATAACGAAGTACTTCGGGCCTCAGCTCTTCCACCGTGCGATGTACGTATCAGACAGTCAGACCGAACAGAGGCCGCGAGTGTACAGAATTCACAATATTTATTCCCACAAACGGAGAGGAGTTATGTGGGAGGAGTTGTGTCGGTTGCTCCTCCCTAGGTGTTCATCCACTGGTGGACTCACTCCTGGGCGAGCCCTAGGCAGTGAATCAGAGTGAGTCAGCCATTGACGAGGTCTAAACAGCGAATCAGAGTGAGTCAGCCATAGGTGTGGGAAGTTTGGATCTCCTGCGCCGCCGATCAGTCCCAGGTCATCTTTTATGGCAGCCATAAAATAAACAATTCTGGGTTGAACAGGGGTGAGGTACCAATCCTTATCTTCGTTTATCCTCAGCACCTGGCCGTACCACTCCGCATCCCAATCTTTCTCTCAGTACAATCTCTGCATAGACTCAATGGTGTCAGTTTTATTACCTTTCTCCTGCGACCCCCCCATGCTCCTATCCGGCCCATTAAAAACCCGGGGGGGCGACTGGATCCTCTACATTCCTAAGTCAACGCACACACAATTGACCACAGCAAACAAAGGAAAATAATACCATCATGAGAACATTTGGTCTAGTTTCATAAGCATACATTTTACACAGACTATTGGCGCCTAAGATATGTCGTGCCAAAGTTATAATTATTAAAACAGGTTATACAGGTTACTTTAATCTCCATGCCCCTCATCAGCACAAAATCCCCCGTCTCTGTCTCTGAACGAACTTTGACGATACGCTTCAGGAACCAGTTCGTATGATGTTAACACCACTGATTTTACTCTAGCATAGTCCAAAGCATTTTCACCACAAATAGCTGAATAGGCCTCTTGTGCTCGCCCAGTGAGTACAAACTGAAGTAACAGCACTCTGTCCGAATCTGACCAGTTTCTTGCCGCAGCTACGCGTTCAAATAGGGTGAAAAAAAGATTCAGGGTCACGCTCATTAAACTTTGGCACCAACCGCAAGTTAGAAATAACATCGCCACTACCTGATGCCGAACCATCAGAAGAAAGCTTGCCCTCTACAATCAGCCGTAATCTAGCATGTTCCACCTCACATTTCATCTTTTCCATCTCCAGCACCTTCTCCACCTCTAAACGCTTCTCTACCTCCTGCTGCCGACCCCTCAACTCCAACTGCAACTTCTCCTGCTCCAACCTCAACTCCAACTGCATGGCCAAAAGCTCTTTTTGTTGCTCGAACGTCAAACCAGCTGTCTGAACCACTACCGGCACGACCCCTGCCGCACCAAACTCACTCTGCTGCAACACCCCCTGCTCAAACAAAGATGACACGATGACAGCCTTAATCTCATCTTTACGCTTGCTCCCTACAACAGCAATTTTATAATGCTCTTCTATATCGACCAACTGCGCCTTCTTGCAATCATCTAAGAAAGACACTGAGGGCGCATCCACAAACGCCGACAAAGAAGCCATAATATATTACCTATAACCAATCAGAAAGCAAAATGTAAAACTGCCAACATGCATGGGCAAAAGACAAACCCAACAGAGAATTTCCCCCTAACTGCCTAACCAAAATCTTACTAATCTCACCTAGTCTTCATGTGGCTTGCGGCGGGTAATTACGCACTGGAACCCAGCGGAGTTGTGGAGCGACCTGCACGCAGGCAACACCACAAAATCACGCGGACGTGCCCCCGAGACAGCTGTCCGAAAACAGCTGACACTAACCACGTCGCCACAACACTATGAAAAAAAACAAACAGACGCAACCCAAGGGGAAACGCCACTACAGAAGCGTAACAAACAGCAACATCTTACCTTCTGATTGGCACACAAAACCTGACGCCATGTCAAACACTAAAGCTTCCTGAAACACAAAAGACATGATGTGTCCCCCAAATAGCTGCGCCAAGCCAGCACACAGCTGGACCACATCAACTTATCAGCTGCTCAATGACACCATGTGCTCTGAGCACTACACAAACTTTTAACCAAATGTAACCAGGTTGAAAATAACCCTTACAGTGAAATTAAAACAAGATAATAAATATGTAATTTAGTTATAAGTGTTGTTAAAATATCTAGTTCATGCAAAGATAACGATTAAAAGATATTTCACAACAGTTTAAAAAGGGAAAGTGTAATACATATGTTTAAAAGACTAAAATGTATAATTAGAAATATTGTGTTTTTTTGTTTGAAAGTCAAGGGTTGAAGTTGGCAGGAAGTGAATGCGGGAGGGAGAGTGTGTGTCAGAGTGGTTGCTTGACTGACAAAGTCGCGGCACAGAGTGAATTAAAGTTGACAGTTTATAGCAAATAAGTATGTAGTTAGTGTCTCAAGATGATCAACTCGAAAGTCTTCATATGGATTCTTTTCTACACGCTGTCTGCAAGGAACTGATCACCTTTCTACTCCAAGTTTGTCCCAGAGTTATCCACGTGTGTGTATTAGCATGTTAGCAACTGAGTGTTTGCATTCATTAATACAGTGAATGGACTCTTAGCCACATTATAGCTAACTCAGCTGGCATTATTGGCTTCAGTTCGGGGTTTTTCGGCATGAAAACCCTGAAGATCTTTATCAGTTTTGCTGCAAGTTGGTGACAGTGAGGAGTTTTGGACAATACGAGAGAGCACGCCGTCGCTGGACACCTTCCCGCCACCGTTGATCGCCATCTGAGACTGAGGGATCGGTACAGCTGCAGTTTGGAGTTGAAGATGTTAAGGTATCGCTCTGGTTTTATTGCTCATTTGAGTGAAGAAGACAAATAGTTTTGACTTTCAACGCTCTCAAGCATCACATCAGGCCTGCAACGTGAGGGGTTTTATTTCATTTGATTTGCCGGCTTGTGTGTTTGTGTGTGCTGAGTGAGTGTGGGCCCACTGAGTTAAGTGTGAAATTGTATTCAAAGGTGACCTTATAATATTTTGATATTATAATCATTTCCAGTTAAAGGGATTATTAATCAGACATTATTGAAGGTACATTCTGACTGTATATTTCCTGTTGTTTGTTCACAAGTATACAGTAAATAATTGAGATCTCTATTTCTAAAACTGATTCCAGGGTGATATTTGGTGATTTATATTAAGAGGTATTTAAACTAATGTGTTTAAGGTAAGTGTCATTGTGCTCAACACATTTAAATATACATTTCTATTATATGTCACTCAGCTAAATTGTTCAGTGTGTATATGTTATAGTAGAGTAGACATAATCTAATACTAGCGAAGTTACAGTACTTAAGGTGCTTAAAGGGACTCAAGATAACACAAAGGGTACATTGGTAAAATATAAACAGGATCATTTAAGAGAAATAAGACAACATTACCTTATGTATTCTTCATTGTAAATTAGATTTATTGAGTTAACGAACTCAGGGCCCTTCCCTGATTAAACTAGGGAATAACTGGGCTACACAAACTTGACCAGGTGGGGAAAGTGTTTACGGCGCCCCAGCTTGTACAGCCAGGCACTGCCACAGAGCCCACAAGGAAGGGAGAGTGTTTACGGCACCCCAGCCTGTGCGGCCAGTCGCAGCCACAGAGCCCACAAGGAAGGGAGAGAGATTCACCAATCCCACAGCCAAATCCCGCAATAGTTGCAACACTGCGACCAGGGAGCCTCCGGCCGAGCAAATCCTCCTCAAAAAGCACTGGACGTCAGCTGTCTGGTAGAGAGTGTGATGCGCGAGCTGCCACGCCAAACAATCTACGCTGCCACGCCAGGCTGCAGCCACAAGGGAGAAGCGGAGAGGGGGAGGGACCAGATTTGTCACCTCCACTTAATTAGCAGGTGCGCACAATTGGTGCGCTGGCACGGTGCCAAGCAGCGGCACAGAGGGAGAAGACATCCGTTCACATAAACATTACCCATTGGTGAATGAGTGATGCGCAGTCAGAATGCCTCGGAACCGGAAGCTTCGATACACTCTGGTGGCTAACATTAGCAGCTAATATGAAATCTCCGTTTTTGACATAAAAATGGAATGATGGATTATCAATCATTTTTTCAAAGTGACAGACACATTGGATTAACCATTGGATTAACCTTCAGCAGCGTTTTTATCGTTTTAATGCCATTGAACACGACTTTTGATCAGAATAACAGCTAAGGTGAGACGATCTCCCGTGAATGCTCCGTAAAGCTACGTGTTGTGATGTCTGTGTTTGCTTCCCCTGTCGCGAGTTATGATCGCTCAGTGATTATATAAATACCTATAGAATCTGTGAATCTCAACTTTAATCTGATATCTTGTATGTGCAGTTACGATAAGTAATAAGGGTATTTATACCTTGAGTTCTGTGCTAAGTGCGTTAGCATTTTTTCGCTCAGGGCTCATTTAGACGCTTCTTGTGAGACTTGTGTTTTGTTTCGGTAAAAATGGTTCGTATTGTCAGTTAGCTGAGTTTCTTCCCGTTAAATGGGTATGACACATTAATAGGTTTTTAAATATTAAGAAGCCCTGAGACACAGTTTCGTGAACAAACTACCCGCAGGACCCAGATCAGGGTCCTCTCGGGCTTAACAGGTTAAGGAAATCACGCAGGACATCATTGACCAGAGCCTGAAAAACTGCTAGAGCGTTAGTGCGACCAAAGGGCATGACAAGGTACTCAAAGTGACCTAAGGGGGTGTTGAAGGCCGTCTTCCATTCATTCCCTTGGCGGATACGGACCAGGAGATAAGCGTTCCTAAGGTCAAGCTTGGTGAACAGGGTTGCCCCTTGGAGGGGTTTAAAAGCAGAGTTAAGCAGAGGTAACGGGTACTTGTTTTTAACAGTGATGTTGTTTAACCCACGAAAGTCAATGCAAGGTCGCAGTGACTTATCCTTCTTGTTAACGAAGAAGAACCCGGCAGACACAGGAGGGCAAACACAGGAAGGAAGACCAGACACAGGGAGAACTCAATTTCTAAATAAACCCATAACTAAACACACAAAACTAAAATCATGACAGAACTGGAGCCAGAACTGGAACAGGAACTGGAACCGGAGCCGGAACCATGGCTGCTGGGGCCGGTACTGGAGCTGGAGTACAGGCTGGAATCCTGGCCTTGCGTCTGCTAGAAGCCTTTTGGAGGATCCGTGGCCCTCCCAAGGCCAGGCCAGATCCCAGGAAGGGGTTTGAGGCTTGAAGCAGGCTTTCAGGGCTGCTTGTGAAAATCTTAAGCCACTCGAGCAACAAGCTCCTGAGCCAGGGCTTGCTGGCCACCTCCAGGCGTGCCTCCTTCAGGGCAGCCTCTTTGGCCCGTCTAGACGAGGCTCCCACCCACGTATAAAAAATGTACTCAAGAGAGTACTTGAGCTGATCCAGCTCTTGAGCTAAATAAAAAACTGCTGGGTCCATACTGGTCTGATCGTTCTGTCAGGGTTGGGGAATATCAGGACCCAAATGCAGTTAAAAAAGAAAAAAAGGTCAAGTAACAAAAGGCGAGCTTTATTAAAAAGCCGATGACAGAAAAAACAAGAAACACTATCAAACTGGGGAGCACATGAAACAGGACAAACTTACAGACGGGGAACGCAGGTAACATGGTAAGGAAAGACAACGATCAGACAAGGAGCACAGGACAAGACAAGACTAAATACACAGAAGGGTAATCACAGGACAAGACACAGCTGGGCAGGGGAGTGCAGAAAAACAAGGGCAACAGGTGAACACAATGAGACAATCAGACACAGGAGGGCAAACACAGGAAGGAAGACCAGACACAGGGGGCCTTTCTCATTTCTCCAATTCCCCTCCTCGACTCCTATCCTCGTGTCTTAGTCCCGTCCACAGGAGATGCGAGGAGGGGAACCGAGGAGAGAGGAGGGGAAGCAGCAGGCGGTTAGAGAAATGAGAAATCCTCTCCTCTGAGCGGTCATTTTAAAAAGATGTCCGTTAATGATGACAGGAGGCACGGCAGCCCTCTGTCTGATGGAGAGAACTGTGTTCATGATGACTTATTTACTTTTAATTAATTCACAGTGCGGTATAATGAGACAATAACAGGCTACAGATGCGGACACACACACACACACATATATATTTATATATATATATATTTATATAAATATATACAATTTCAGATTCAAACAAGTATGAGAGCACTCTCATAATAACGTAACACTATCAGACACTGGATATAAGTATTAAAAGTAAGCATAGGACACCAAACCAACTGAGACCTGTCTGTCCGCCGCATTTACGCACACACACACAGTACAACATGCACCTAAAGCTCCTAAAGCATATAATATATATCAGGCTACAGCCATTGTGTATTTTATTATGTGAAGCACTAAATGGTTTTAGAAAAATATCGACTCTTTGTTTGTAGATATCTACTAAACTAAAGCATACAAATAAAGAGAGTAATGTAGGCCTGTAATACTGAGTGATATATATTATGCACCCTGCTCTGCTTTCTGCACGGACCTCACAGCTGTTCTCACTGTAAACTAGTGCTGTAGCGACTTCAAAATATCGTCGACGACATATTTCCTCGTCGACGCATCGCCACACACACGTGGGTCACCCAAAACAACAACAAGCAGTTCGCAATCGCACTTTAAACACTATGGAGACTGAAACGGCTACCACCTCCTCCTCACAGGATTGCGCACGAAGCCCTGCAAAAAGCCCCCAAACAAAAACATCTCGCCCTAGGTCTTCAAAAGCATGGGAATACTTTAAATTTAGTCCAAAACGCAAAGGCATTGTTATTTGCAGTCTTTGCCAAATGGAGTTGGCATACCACACTAGCACAACAGCGATGTTGGAGCATTTAAAGCGGAGGCACCCCCTTGTCTCTCGTGGAGGGAACAATGATAAGTAAGTACTAACTTTGGCTAAATGAATTCCACGTTTGTGTAGTGTGTTGTGCAGCTTGAGTTCTGTGCACTTCGGTAGTGCTAACTATCTTATAGCTCTCCGTGCGGTTTGTTCGTGCTTGGTTGGTTAGTAGTTAATGTTAGCTACCTAGCTAGCGGCGCCAGTTGTGTGTTATTTAACGTTTGTCAGCATTTAATGTTGGCTGGAATGGTAGCTAGTTTACGGCTGCAAAACACCGCTATCTAGCCGCTACTAACCAGGAACGAACAAACTGCACAGAGAGCTAACTCATGTTGTGGTCGTTTACGAGTCAAACATAACATTAGACTAACGTTAGTCAGCTTATAGTATCAATGTATGTCAACTAACGGAGCCAAGCAATGTCCAGGCCAGGGCTGCACGTAAGCTGGTGCGCAGTTGTCATGAATGAATTAATGTTTTTATGAGCATTGAAAACATTAAAATGAGCACCAGCACATCCAAGTGTGATAGGGCTCATATGAGTTGCACTACCAAACATTTTCACTGTGTAGATATAGTACTCTACAAGCTTTTAGATAAACATGAAATGCATTGTTGTACAAAAAACTATATTATTAAGAATTTTTTGGTATTTATTTGATACATTATGTTTTTTATTAATCGAACAACAGAAAAATAATCGTTAGATTAGTCGACTAATCGATAAAATAATCGCCCGATTAATCGTTTTCAAAATAATCGTTTCCCCCCAGCACTACTGTAAACATCACGTCTGATTCAAGCAGTTAATAAAATAATATCCAGGGGATGCATGCAGAGCTGTCATTGGCTGAGATAAGTCCGGCCGTGCGTCACGACTCTTTTAAACATCACTGTTGCCGGAAATACATCCACGGAGGACCCATCAGTGTATCCTCGATTATAGCTCCTCCAGAGAGCCTCCTCGATGCTCGATCCTCGGTCCTCGGTCCTCGAAGTGCATTTAGAGAAATGAGATGTCCTTCAACATGGCGCGCTGAAATCCATTCCGGGTCACTACCGGAGGACCGAGGATTCGAGGAGTCGAGGAGGGGAAATTAGAGAAATGAGAAAGGCCCAGGGAGAACAGAATTTCGACCCCTCCCCCCTTCTGCCTGTCTGTGCTCCCTGCCTTGCTGTCCTCTGGCAGGTACTGGGAGTGTTGTCCTGTTTGTGCCCGCCCATCTAGAGGCGGAGCCTCAAGAAGGCATAAAGGCTTGCCCAGCTGGAAGGTTCACTCTCTAAACCTGGCCTGCTGCAGCAACCTCAGCCTTCCTTCCTTTGTTTGGTTTGATGCACCATCCAACATGCCTACAACACACTTCCACCCATCCACACACTGCTGACACTACTGACACTCTTAGTCTTACATACACAATTATTCAGAGGAAATTTAGATTAACTGTTAAATAAACGTCTGATTGGCATTTAAACTCTGTGTGGCCTCCCTCTTTGTTTCCAGCCTTAAGTAAGGTTGTAACAAGTGGGGGCTCGTCCGGGATATTTCTGGTGCTGGATAAAGGAAATGGTGACCTATTTCAGTGAGGGAGTGTTCACACAGCTTTATGGTTGACTCTGAGTTTTGCAGGGAAAAATAGGTCAGGTTGATCTTACTCTATGTTTAAATAACTGGCTTTACTCACAGTTGTGTTTCTGTCCAAGGCAAACTATGTTTTCCGGTATTGCTGTTTTGTGTTAAAGGCTGTCAAATGTTTGGAACCCTTATTCCTGTTAGGTATAAGCAATGAGAGACACAAGCTGTCTCCATTGAACCTTTTTTTGTTTTAGTTTGTTATTTTTGTGTAGTAAGTGGCTAGAGCATTTGCTCGGGTGCACTCCATGACTGCCTAGGTGATTTTCAATTGCTGAGAGTTAACCGGGTCACTGGGCTTTTGTGCTTAAAATCCTCCCACAATTCTACACGAAGACTAGGGTTGAGTGAGTCAGTAAGCAATTGGTAAGGTAGTTAGCCAGAGGAGTGGGGTTTCCATATGTAAAGCTGTCTTTCACTATCAGTCACTGCTGGAAAAACCTTGCCTTGGTGGGTAAACAGTTAAATGGCTTCTATTGAAGATTTTGTTGAGTCCCCAGATGAGGATTTGTTGAGGACTTATAAAAAGATCAGCTTTTGAGAGTGGCTGACCATTATAGTCTTGAACTTCCCAAAAAGTTGAATAAAGAGGAGTTGTTTGAAGAAATAAAGGCAAAGTTAGTGGAAAAAAGTGTTTTGACTGTCTTTCTGAGGCCTGCCTCCCAACAGTCAATTGAGGCAGGTAATGTTTCAGGTGTGGCTCCAGTCCTGTCTGGACTTTGGGTTGGACTAACATTTGAAGAACAGAAAGAGCTTCTAATGCTACACTTGGAACGTGATGTGGAGGTAGAAAAGTTGAGACAAAATGCCCGTCTTCAGGAAGCAGAGATGGCTCAAGTTCAGGTCAGACAAAAACTAGACTTGGAGCGCTACAGATTGGAGCTGATGAGTGAAGGTAAGCTTCCATCTGAGACTAGGAGAGCTGCAGAGGCTGTAGGTCAGGTTCCTGCAAGTCAAGCATTTGATATTGCTGTTCATTTGAGGATAGTTCCGAGGTTCAACGAAAAGGTCCCAGACATTTTCTTTGTGTTATTTGAGCGTCTAGCAGAGGCACGAGACTGGTCTGATGTTGAGTGCGCCCTTCTCTGCCTATGGGGGGCATACAGATCATCTTGGGAAATGACCTGGCAGGTGATCGAGTATGGCCTGGGTCTCCAATCTCCCAGTTAGAAGGTGTAAAGTTCCCCAAAATCCCTTCTGTGATGCCTGCCACCGGTGCAGTAACACGTGCTGCAAGTCGTAATGTTTGTGACTTCTCTTTTAAAAATACAGATAAGAAAAAATAATCTGTATTTCCTGTGCCTACCTTTCCTTTGCCTTTGTCTTGTAGCGACCTTGGGAAAGAGCAAAAGAACGATCCCACCCTTCAGGCTCTGTACAGCCAAGTTCTACCAGAGGAGGAGTTCAGAAGTGCAGCCCGTGGTTATTTTCTCCAGGACGGTTTGTTGGTGAGAAAGTGGGTTCCCCAGGGAGATTGTTTTGTGGGTGAGGAAGTTGTGCAAGTTGTGTTACCCAGTAAGTTAAGACTCACTGTTCTTCAGACTGCTCATGATGGCATTGCAGGTCATCTAGGTGTAAAGAAAACATACGATCGTGTTGGCCGTTATTTTTACTGGCCACTTCTGAAGAAAGACATTGCTGCTTTCATTAAAACTTGCCACACTTGTCAGTTGACTGGCAAACCAAATCAGGTCATTAAACCTGCGCCTCTGTATCCAATTCCAGTTGTTGGTAATCCATTTGAGCATCTGATTGTAGATTGTGTTGGACCATTGCCACGCTCCAAAGCAGGGAACAACTTTTTGCTTACAGTCATGTGTCAGGCTACACGTTATCCTGCTGCCTATCCCCTTAGGAATATCACCACCAGGTCAGTTGTAAAAGCGCTGACACAGTTTATAACTATTTTTGGTCTCCCGAAGATCATTCAGTCAGATCAGGGGACTAACTTCACTTCAAGGTTGTTTGCCGAGGTGTTGCAGCAGTTGAATATCAAACATTCACAGTCAAGTGCCTATCATCCTCAGAGCCAGGGAGCGCTTGAGAGGTTCCACCAATCCTTGAAGTCTCTCCTCCGTTCATATTGTACGGAGTTGGAACATGACTGGGAGGAAGGGTTACCTTGGCTGATGCTGGCGGCAAGGGAGGTTTTGCAGGGGAGTTTGGGTTTTAGCCCTAATGACCTGGTCTTTGGTCATAATGTAAGGGGCCCGTTGGCCACCCTACACGAGGATTGGCAAGCCAAGAAGGCCCCGTCAAATCTGATAGATTATGTCCATGGTTTCAAACACCGCTTGTATCGGGCAAATCAAATGACAAGAGAAAAGCTACAGTCTGCTCAAACAAAAATGAAAAGCCTCTATGATCGACGTGCAGAACGTTGTGAGTTGAGTCCTGGGGATCAGGTTTTGGCACTGCTGCCTGTAGTTGGCTCCCCGTTTCAGGCCAAGTTCTCTGGGCCTTATACAGTGTCCAAGAAGTTGTCAGACCTCAACTATTTGATAGCGACCCCTGACCGGAAGAAGTCGTTGCAGTTGTGTCATATAAACTTGCTAAAGCCCTATTTTGCCCGTAAACCTGTGCCAGGTGTTGGTTGTTCTGTTTCCTCAGATGCTGCAGTAGTGACAGTGGGTCACCCATCACCATCTCTGGATGTGGGGGCAGGGGTTAAAGGGGAAGAGGAGTATTCCCCAGATGATGATAGAAGCAGAAGTTAAGTGTATGCTTGAGAATAACATCGCTGAGCCGTGTGCTTCTAGTTGGTCTTCTCCTTGTTTGCTGGTTAATAAACCAGATGGTACGTTTAGACCATGTACTGATCTCCGCAAGGTGAACTTAGTGACTAAACCTGACTCGTTTCCACTCCCTCGCATGGAGGACTGTGTGGACCAGGTCGGCTCTGCTAAATCTGTCAGTAAATTTGACCTGCTAAAGGGTTACTGGCAAGTCCCGTTAACTGCAAGAGCTAGGGAGATCGCCTCGTTTATCACGTCCAGTGGGTTGTACTCATACACCGTAATGCCATTTGGGTTACGAAATGCCCCAGCCACGTTTCAACGCCTGATGAAACAGATGGTGTCAGGTCTTGCTGGGGGGGTGGTCAATAATGTAACCAGATGAGTGATTACAGCGCCCGGTATCAGCGTTTTTATCCTTTTTAGACAGGAAAAGGAGCGCTCTGCTGATGCGCTGGTGGCTGGTATCGTGAGCATGAGCTGGAGTAGCTTGTAGACCTCGGAGAGTGTGCCCTGTAGGTCATCCTCAATAAGAAGCTCTATCAGCTCTCCTGGTGGCTTGTGAAACAACCTGTTGCTGTACAGCGTTTGCAGCTCATTCCTTAACTTCTGCTCATCAAAGAATGGATACGTGTTGATCAGCTGAGCCAGCTCACTGCTGGGAAACGCAGCAGGGTTGCAGAAAGAGGCGAATGATGTGTGTTCCAGTATGCGAAAAAAGTTCAGGTGCTCCATATCTGCAAATCTTTGGGTCATCATGACCCAAAGATTTGCAGATATGGAGCACCTGAACTTTGACCACGCACCTGACCACGCGTCCAAAAAGCTTCAATTTCACAGAACAATCAATGTGATTTTTGGATTTACCGTGCCTCTCAATTGCCCGTGACAGGTTAGCAAGGTCGATGAATCCTGAAGTTGCCCAAGGATTGTTCAGGGAGCACGAATCCTTGTCAAAAAGAAGACATGGCCAGCAAAATAGACGCTGAAGTTTAGCGCTTCCAGTTAGCCACTCCGTGCGGACATAATTGTCCTTATTGAACGTCCGATTCGCTCCCTTTTTCCTCTGTGTACACAGCTCGAGTGTGGGCATTGGCCTGTCATCTGATTTAATTTTTAGTTGCTGCTGTAGCGGAAGTTTAGTAAAGTTATTTGTGATTAAGTACGCCAAATCTCCACCCTCCATAATGCTTCATTTGCTTGATAATTTTTCTAACGGCATTGATGACAGTTACAGTATTACGTACAGCACGTACGTACTTGCCGCCAGCCGGCTGGGCCCCTCCAGCCCCTCCCTTCAAGGGAAGCTAGAGGCGGCTAGCTTCCCCTGGCATGTCCCTGACCAATCACAGGTTGGCAGGGGCATCACGCGGGCCTCATCTGATTGGTCAATCCCTCAATTTTTTTTCACCAAGGGAAGCTAGATTCGGCTGTCCTCCTCTCGCAACAGTGAATGCAATCTACTGTTTCACCATAACATCTAGAGGGGCGCTGTTTGTTTCACTCTTTGTAAAATACTCATTGAGAATGGGGGAGAGATGGGCCGGCAGCAACACACAGCAAAGGAGAATTACCGAAACAAAACAAAGTGTTTTTATTTATTTATTTAAATTATAACTACAATCCGAAAAAACAGGGGAAGCCTGGCTTCCCTTGGCCTCCGGGAGAAAACGCCACTGCCTGCAGGGGTGTCTGTCTTTTCTGTTTGCCCTCTCTTAAAATGCTTCTTAGGTACCAAAGTTGCTGAGGGGTTGAGCTAGATGCTACAGATGTGCTTGCAGGTTGTATGAACATTTAAAGGTTAACTTTGTTTTGTCCATTATGTCTTATGTCTGTGATTTTGTGCCTCAGGTTAGGTTTTAAGGGCCTGTCTGTGCTCCCTGCCTTGCTGTCCGGCAGGTACTGGGAGTGTTGTCCTGTTTGTGCCCGCCCATCTAGAGGCGGAGCCTCAAGAAGGCATAAAGGCTTGCCCAGCTGGAAGGTTCACTCTCTGATCCTGGCCTGCTGCAGCAACCTCAGCCTTCCTTCCTTCCTTTGTTTGGTTTGATGCACCATTAGGGTGACCAGGCCAACAAACCAAATGTGGGACAAGGAGTATGTTTGTGTGGGACAATGTGGGACACCCTCTCAACAGCCCCCCCCCCCGGAATTTGTTTTAATTTCTATTCTGTTTCATTTGGTTTATTCAACACTATCCAATAAACAATGCAGATACAAACTTAACAAATATATAACAGAACAGAAAGTGAAGTCAAAATGCAGTAACAATTTAGTATCTTAATAAAGAAAAGTAAACTAAGGCTAACCAAGGCAGCAGGCATTATTCACTTAAAGTGTTTAGAAATGCATCTTCCTAATTCAACTAGTGTATTACCTGTAAAAGTAGGCACAACATAAATTAATAGATAAAATAAAACCATAATTACAAATCAAAACTGGCCAGGAGGAAACAAAAACATAATAATACATAAAATAAAATAGCTTTCAGTTTTGTCCATCACAGCGGTCACACCATGTGAGGTCAGCCGAGACACTAGGGGTTTTTAAATCCTCACTAAAAACACACTTCTTCTCCCTGGCCTTCTAGTCAGAGCGGAGTATGACACCTGACTATTCCCTGTGTTTTTTATTTATCTGTTGTAATTTATTGTCTTTTATTGTGATTGTAGTAATGTGTTTTTATTACATGTACAGCACTTTGGCTCGACCAAAAATCGCTTTTAAATGTGCTTTATAAATAAAACTTGATTTGACAGCAACAGCAGGTGGGCCCCCCCACACAGTGTGTGGGCTATTTTTTCACCTAGAACCACTGGTGTCTTTAACTCTGTCAAACAACTCTCCACAGAGGCAGGGGCAAGCACATCTGTTATTATGGACGCTGCTTTTTACGACCACATGACATTTTCTTTGCTATCTCAGAGTCTGGAAAAATGGTTGGCGCTAGTTTGTTACCACAGTCATTTGACCGGTATGATTGGGAGTGTTGCACTGTATGGTAAACACTGGTTATTTCTGCTGCTGTTACCTTGTCTGAGTGGCCATCATTTTTTGGTTTGAGTAGGAATGTCTCCATAGAATGGGATGTCTCTTTTTGAGCGACACGTTTCTTGTGAGAATCGCATTCTCGGTGTCTTTTGACGTCGTATTCACCGCCATGTGAAATTGAAAAATTACTCTTGCAAAGATTGCAAAAAACTCTCTGAGAGTCGCCCTGCACTGGCTTCACCCACGCGTAAGTGTCTTCTCAGTCTTTGTTGTATGTGCATCTTCTTTTCTTCTTAGCTGTAGTTTCAGTTTCCTCCATTTTTCATAACCTGCTGCGTCGCCTGCGTTATTGACTTTCGTTGTTGTTGTTGGGGCCGCGGGGGGGTGTGTGTGAGTGACTTACTCTCATTGGTTAACACTTGACCAGCACCCGCCGTGTGATTGACAGCAAACACAGCCCCATGATGATAGCCTTCCCTGCTTTCTCAACAGCCATTGGATAAATCTGATTTTAGAAAAGCGTTTTAGCCAATCAAAATGAAATATGCGGGACATCGTCTCAATTTGCGGGACGCACCAAAAGTCGTGAAAATGCTGTGCAGTCCCGCGCAAAGCGGGACATCTGGTCACCCTATGCACCATCCAACATGCCTACAACACACTTCCACCCATCCACTACTGACACTCTTATTCTTACATACACAATTATTCAGAGGAAATTTAGGTTAACTGTTAAATAAATGTCTGATTGGCATTTAAACTCTGTGTGGCCTCCCTCTTTGTTTCCAGCCTTAAGTAAGGTTGTAACAAAACCCATAACTAAACACATAAAACTAAAATCATGACAAATACATGGGCTACACAGGTTGTCATGTCCGACTATCACAAGTAGAATCATAATGAAAAATATGCCGGTAAAATGTGCCTGTAGAAAACGGCTTATGCCACAATATGATAGCAACAAGTAGTCAAGATAGTCAGTTTAGCTTCGGTTGCTATGCTAACATCACCCATTTTATACCAGAGAAACTTTCATAACAGCGTTGTGATGCCAAACAGCGTCAATTCTGACCAGTGTTGTGCTAGTTACTGAAAACCAGTAACTAGTTACCATTACTAATTACTTCATTTCAAAAGTAACTCAGTTACTTTACTGATTACTTACACCAAAAAGTAATGCGTTACTGTGAACAGTAACTTTTTAGTTACTTAAAAAAAGGGCTCCAATTAATGCCCTTATAGCCTTCATTTCAGTACTGTTATTGCATTGGAGAATAATACATCTGTACATCAATAAATCTGTTGATCAACTTGACATGCATTTGCATCACTGAACTCTGCTAAGCAATGTGGTCTATACAAACACAAACACAAAGATCATCAGTAACCGTGGAGGTAACTTTTGTTGACACTCCATACAAAGAGTGAATGTGGTCAATCTCACTAGCAATAACATCGTACGTTTGCCTACCCTTTATCCTTTTACAGGCCAACGCAGCTTTCTGGCGTTGTAAAGTGGTGGGGTTTATCCAGTGAGATGATATCCAGAGGAAGCTTCTGTTGTGGACAGACCAAATGTCTGCGGTGGTCGAGATGTACTCCAGCCCCTCAAATGTTTTCTTTAGCTCGCTTTCCATTTTTGTATATTCTTTCTCCAGGTAGTTGGAAAAAGTTTTCCGTCCAATATGCCGTGTGCCGCCCGGACATGGTATCATGCTTACTAGCTCCCTGAAAGCGGGTGACTCCACTGTAGAAATAGCCTGCATGTGTTCTACAACATACCGTGCAATGGCTTTATCAACTTTTCCCTGGCTAGCAGTCCCTCGGTTAAAATTCAGCCGCTGTTGCTTAGGTGGAGTGGCGTCGGATGAGTCTGGGTCTGTGGTCTTAGCTACTAGCTTCGTCCCAGCATGTTGTTTCTGCAGATGTTTCAACAGATTTGAATTGCTGTTTTGGGCAGTCGATAGGATCTTTGACCCGCCAAGACACAACTTACATTTAACTAAAACGTTCTTTTCTTTGTGCTCGACAAAAGTGAAATAGTGAGAATATCTCCAGGCGGAGAAACTCGACTTGAGCTCCGCCGCCGCCATGATAGTCTTGTTAGTAAACACAAACACGCCCACAGCGTGTCTCCGCATGTGACACAGGAAGTATCTAAGTACATTTACTCAAGTACTGTACTTAAGTACAGTTCTCATCTCTGTTCGCCTCGCTGTTGGCGCCGCTCACCAACGTCTGGGAGCCGAGACTATATCAAAAAAATAACGGCGTAACGCACCATGTAGTAACGGTAACTGAGTTACTGAATTTAAAAAATAATGCGTTAGAGTACTAGTTACTGCCAAAAATAACGGCGTTAAAGTAACGCGTTACTTTCAACACTGATTCTGACACACATTCACTTATGGGGAATTGGGGATGGGGGATATGTATCAGCTGCTTGTGTGACAGTCAGACAGTGAATACTTTACAGCGGCCGCTGCCGTGAGTTAACGGGAGAATAAACTCAGCGGTCGGTAAATGCCGCTGAAACACATTAATAAACAACGAACCACGGCACTCTGGAGAAAAGTATAAGGGTTGAGAAGTAGTTATTTAATTTAATCTGGCTTCGTATGATTAAAAGAACACGATCATCAACCCCCATTGTTGTTATTGTGAGCGCCGTTGGGGAGAAAATCAGCGACGTAAACGGTGATGTCATGACGCAGCAGCAGCAGCACCTGTCGGGCTCTGGGCGCTGTGAACAAAACGGGGGCTGAAAAGAAAAACCGGTTCCGAACCAGACGAGCGCAAGCACGGAGCTAGAACGGGAGCTGCGTTGGTGTGAAAGGGGCAACTGAGGACCTGACATGGACTCATCACACAAACACCATCATCAAAACAGCTCGACAGCGGCTCTTCTTCCTCCACAGGCTGAGGAGGTTCAACATGGACTCCAGGATACTCTGCAACTTCTACAAGTGCACCATAGAGAGTATCCTGACCTTCTACAAGTGCACCATAGAGGTTATCCTGACCTTCTACAGGTGCACCATAGAGAGCATCCTGACCTTCTACAGGTGCACCATAGAGAAGATCCTGACCTTCTACAGGTGCACCATAGAGAGCATCCTGACCTTCTACAGGTGCACCATAGAGAGCATCCTGACCTTCTACAGGTGCACCATAGAGAGGATCCTGACCTTCTACAGGTGCACCATAGAGAGCATCCTGACCTTCTACAGGTGCACCATAGAGAGTATCCTGACCTTCTACAGGTGCACCATAGAGAGGATCCTGACCTTCTACAGGTGCACCATAGAGAGCATCCTGACCTTCTACAGGTGCACCATAGAGAGGATCCTGACCTTCTACAGGTGCACCATAGAGAGCATCCTGACCTTCTACAGGTGCACCATAGAGAGCATCCTGACCTTCTACAGGTGCACCATAGAGAGTATCCTGACCGCCAGCATGACGGCCTGGTACGGCAGCTGCACCGCCCTCAACTGTAAGGCTTAACAGAGGATGGTGAAAACTGCACAGCATATCACCAGGACGGAGCTGCCATCCATGGAGGATCTTTACTCCCAGCGGCTCAGGAAGAAAGCCCTCATTATTATCAAAGACCCCCATCACCCCAGCCACAAACTGTTCTGTCTGCTGCCGTCTGGCAGGCGGTACCGCAGCATCAGGACTAAAACCACCAGACTCAGGGACAGTTTCATCCCACAGGCCATAAGACTATTAAACACCTGAGCTTGCACTATTTTTATTATTTTTTATATTTATTTGTGTATGTCTTGTAAATTGCACTGTTGAGGAACCTGCGATATAAGTTTTTCATAAATCACATAATTACACTGGGTGTGTATATGTAAACCTTTGAGTGTGATTCAAGATTAATCCATTGAAAAAATAGAGACAATGATCTAGTTTTTTTTTTTTTTAACAGAATGAATCTTGATTGATGTGCCATCCCGTTTAAAGCAATGTGGAAAGAGCTGGCATGGCACTGGATGGTATGGTCGCATATATGTTGTTTGTTTACTCATCATGTGCCGGACTATTTTTGGCAATTCTGCCTGGTAACAGAATCAAGATATAATGGTTATGGTGGGTGAAGGCGACTGAAAGTTATGAAAATACTGTGGTTTAAATAAACTAATGTTAAAGGTCCCATGTCATGCTTTTCCAGTTATTACCCATCCCCTTATGTGTTATGTAGCTTTTTATTCATGTAAACGGTCTGCAAAGTCACAAACCCTCAAAGTACACCCCGTAGCGAGTAAAACTCTAACACAGAAAAGACGAGTCTATGCTGCCCCAGAACGCCTGGTTGGAGATTTTCTTTTTCCTTTTTTTTCTTCCGGGAACCAATTGACGTAACGACGATCCAAATGGACCAATCCGCGGAGCTCCTCACACACACACACTCAGCCAATCTTATTTTTCTCAGCTGCAGCTCCGCGGATTTCTCAGCCTGGACTCAGCCTGAGACAGCGAGACACGGCGAGGCCCGGCCCGAGCTCGGCCGGAGCACACACACACACCCCCAGGCTGTGGGTCTGTGTGTGACCGCAGACCCCACGCAGCAACCAGGAAACAACACCAGCAAGCCAGCTCACACTGTCCGCTCCAGCAGCGAGCCCCGCAACGTCCCGCCGACACGGGACCGAGACCCCACATTCTCGAACATCCTTCAGCTCCCCAAAGATAATCCATTTATAAACAGTGTTCAGGGAGAGAAAAGATAAAAATGTTTGTGCCGTGAGGTTTTAGCTCTCATAAAATATTGATTGGACTTTTCCATCCGGTCTTTCCCCGTCCTCTCGTGGACTGGCATGTCTTCACGGAAAAGAAGAAGAAGAAAACTCAGATCAGCGGAAGAGGGATCTCTCACACACACACACCAAACTGATCAGCTGTTCTCTTCTTGATGTCAAAAACACACAATTTTGCTTATGAACACACACAATCCAACAGTTCATCAACATATTATGGATATTATTCACACACAAATATAAGCAGGCGGTATAGGCAGATGCAACACAGCGAGAGATCATACATATTCAAGTATTCACATGATTGCAGGAATGTAAATAAGTCAACAGTCGGGAAATTGCCGGCATCTGGTCACTCTGGGGGGAGAAGAGGAGAAAAAGGAGCAGAAGGAGTTGGTGATCAAAGAAAGGAAAGGGGAAGTCCGAAAGGCTGGTGGAGTCAAATCACCCAGATTATTCTCCACTTCCAGCTAAATGACTCTCGCTTGATTTTGTGTGCAATTACTTAATGATAAATATCCTGGAAAGCCTATCCATTTTCTGCTCCTCGCTTTGAGAGCAGCAGCTGTTGTGAGGAATGAGGAACATCTGTTTTACATGAAGAGAGCTAATGTCTCTCTGGAGCCGAAGGATCACAGGTGGATCAGTTTGTCACCATTGTGCTTTAAAGACAAAGTGCAGTTCGAACCAGAGACTGCTTTAGAAAAAGAGGGCTCAATACTCCAGTTTTAGTTAAATTGCATTGGTTCCCAGTATGTTGATTTTAAAATAATTGTACTGGTTTATAAAGCTATTAATGATGGAAGAGACACCAAACCAGCAGAACTCCTGGTCAGAGCCATCTATGAGAGGGTAGTCCTTCCACTTGATGGACTATGATGAAAGCACTTTCTCTGCTAAAGAGGGCGTCATCTCTGCCATCCAGGATGTGGGCTTTACCCCCACCCCCACGACAGGACCTGCAACACACTCACACACACTAACTGTCACATCAGTAATTCAGCAGGAAGGACCTGGAGAAGACAGAGACTTATCTAGTCAATCAATAAATCAATCAATGTTTATTTAGATAGCCCAATATCACAAATGTTATATTTGTCTCAGTGGACTTTACAATTCGTACAGAATATCAATATGACAATACGTGGACCCTGTGAACACCGATTGGACTCCAATGTGATAGTTCACATGGATGATGAGCTGGAAGTCCTGGAGGAGGAGGTGGAGGTCCCTAGACTGTGAAAAAAAAGGCAGAGGGGAGGACCGGGATTCTTCCGTGGTCTCTTGAAGAAGGGTTGGAAGAAGATGCTGCTTTTGAGTTTCAACTGAGGAATAAGCCGCAGCACTGACTCTGCACAATTATTAATTAAATGGATTTATTTAACACTGTGCAATTAACTTATTAATGCTTTGTGTACACATTAAGCAAGTGACATGTTAAATACCATACCATGCATCAGTATATTTCTCCCCAAATTCACAGACAGTTATAATATAATAATTCCTCTTTTGCATATTGAAAGACAATTATTCAGAAATGATGTAACAAAAAACATTTTTTAATGTAAGCTATCAATTGTTTACATTTTAAATACATAGAACATATAAACACAATTTTAAGGTCAGGTATTATCTTTCAAAATAATATCCTATTTGTCAGCATTTCATTTCCTTTCCTATACAGTATGCAACTAAAATTCAGCTGACTGTACTACACAGTAAATGTATTCATGTTTTATATTTTCATATTTTGAATACATTTTGGCTCAGCAAAACACTTCCTCTACATTGCTACGTATTTTCGATTCATGGGACTTCCCACAGTTTGTGTGTGTGTGTGTGTGTGTGTGTGTGTGTGTGTGGTGTGTGTGTGTGTGTGTGTCAGGGTTGGGGATTTTAATAATTTAAGAAAAAAATTAAAATATAAATTACCGTCGGAGTGTTTGCTGTTATCAGTAGGAGATGGCTTCTGCTTCTGCTATGCTGAGCCAAACTCATCTGTGCAGGCCGGACCAGGCTATGCATGCATAAGTAACCACAGTGCTGATACTGTGCTGCGAGGCACAGAGAGATGCATGCAATCTGGGCCGGAGCACTTATCATCTGTTTGCTTTGCTCTCATAGTGAAGTTTAGAAAACACAAAATATCATGCAGCCTTAAGAAAAGTTCAGCCCCTACTGTACTGTACATTCTTAATTCATCTTCTTTAGGATTTTGAATGAAGTTTTACGTTTGGTAATATTTGTAACAGTGAGTGAAACCTCGCTTGCTTACAGTTGTATTCACTAGATTTTATGACTATGTGCATTATTGAATTGTAAAAATGCCTGACGCATTCTGAAGGATAACTGAACAATTAGGAGGTTTTAGGCAATATGTGACACACCTAAAAATACATTTCTTAATACAAAAAGAACATTTTCTAAAATAGAGGAATCCGTCTGTTGCTGGTTTGTAGTCGTCCTTCTTTTAAAAAAAAAAAAAAAGTGTTTGTGCTGCTGAATTACAACATCATTTCCTTGCTTAGAGTGAATCTCAGGATTTGGTGACGTTTTATGTAACCCATTACCTAGTCAGAAAAGCTTGAATTTGTACCCAAGATGTGTTGTTGGTTTTCATTAATGACATGGCAACGTATTTCTGTCAAATGTATAGAACGTGAAGTCACAGAAAATGAAATGAGATGAAATAGAGCTGCCTATATGGTACCAATGTAAATGTTAAATAGGCTATCTTCTCATATAAAAACTCTGGCATTTTCTAGAGAATAAGCTCCAGACATTATCCATGGTTTTCCCTTTCACATGTTAAGCTTGTTCTCACATGAGAATTCTCTGCTTGCTTTAGGCAAGTGGTTGCACCTGGGTAGATCGTACAGTCTCTTTATTATGTCCCTTTGATTTTGTCCCTGACTGTCTGAAGTTCTCGAATCCTGTCATATCTATGTTTTTATTTTATTTTGTGGCAATTCTCTTCTTATTTCACGCTGGCAGCAATAAAATCGTCATCAACAGGCCCACTCGCTCGCGGTTAATTCCTCTCTGCTCTTTTGACACATGCGTTCAATCGGTCATTACACAGACTTTCTACTAGGGAGCTGGCAGGGTAAAAGTCCATTTAATGTCCAATTGAACTGATTCGGACATTTGCGTCTTCACATGCAGCTCCTGGGTAATGTCTAGATAATTTCATGGGTAGCAGGGCACGTGTCAAAAGGGCTTTAATAGATGTTAGAACTGCTGGTGGATGTATTCTTCAACTACTATATAGTAGCAATGCACACCCCAACTGTCCTTGTGCTTTTAATATGTTCCACAGAAGGGTTAGTGTGACTGATGAGGACATCAGAAACAACCTTGATCTCTATATCAAATGGCATGACATTTCCCCCTTACCAATAACACAGCAAAACTAGCCAATGAGACGCAAGCCTTACCT
The DNA here is from genome assembly GCA_031216635.1 of Dissostichus eleginoides. Taxonomy (NCBI): domain Eukaryota; kingdom Metazoa; phylum Chordata; class Actinopteri; order Perciformes; family Nototheniidae; genus Dissostichus; species Dissostichus eleginoides. Next base: position 17,922,058 of record CM062286.1, on the reverse strand, counting down.
AAAACTACACAAAGGCGCCAGCCATCAATAATATTGAATTGCCTTTTATATGCTTTTGAAACAGTATGTAACATGATAAAAGAGGCCGGTGTTTACCCATGAAAGGGGTGGTCAGGGCTGTCTTTAAAGCACATTATAGTGTGAACGTAGGGGTGTGTGTTGGTGTGTCCAAGGTCTGTTGTGATTGATGTTCCTTCAGAGGCCTCGGGGCATTGGGGACTGCAGATATGACCTCTGTGGAGGGGAGTGGATCAGCAGCTCTGCCATGACTGACTGCCTACCTAGAGGAACATTCGAGATGCCTCCTCTGACCTTCTCCTGCCGGGAAACACAAGGGATACTTCGTATGTGGAGGGCAGCCGTGTGTGTGCAATCACACATGACCGAATGTACTGGCAGTTTCACACAAATCCCAAAACACTCATTGGACAATCCTTATCTTCCAAGAAGGGTAATGGACTGATAACTGAAATGCAACACGCCCCGTTCTGTGAATATAAGCATCTAGAAGTAACCAATCACAGCAGAGAATTCCCCATGTGATGTAATCCTAACCCATTCATGCCGATACATGTTGGGATCTACCCTTGAGACGCATACACTCATAGATGAATAAAGCATTCAGAGATTGTCAATAACCCTGGAAGAGACAGGCGAATTCATCAGGCAGATTAACAATCAAATCACTAATTTACTCACACACACCTTGAGCATGTGTGTTTAAATTAGACGCGACACACATGACAGCATCCCCAAGCTCAGTTGGTGTGTGTGACATTAGATAACGTCATAAGTTGTGATCTGCCTTTCCCCGTGTGATACTGGTGTGGGGAGATAGTGAAGTGTTAACAAAGGGAAACACACACACACGACTGGGGTCGAGGTCCTAAATCTTCATCAGCAGTGCCACCTCGCCTGAGGATCGGAGCAGAAAAACTCACTGATGAATGGCTCTGTAATAGAGAGAGTGTGTAGAAGAGGCAAAAGTGTGTGTGTGCATTCATCTGTATGAGGATGTAGGTTAGTACCGATGTTCCTGCAGGGATTATCTTAAAACCAATCAGGGCAGCACGGTGTGATTAACCCCAGTGTGATTAAACAAAGTAGGGACATGCACAACCACAAAGTAAACATCGTCCAAGCATGGTATGAGGGGCCGTACAGGCCGTAATTCATACTGGTCCTCTCACGCACATACATTCTCCTTTTACATACATACATTTTCACTCTCACACGTATATATTTACACTCACACATTCATACATTTTGCTCTCATTTTATCATATTTCAATGCACACATTCATATATTGTCACTCACATATTTATACATTTTTCACTCACACATATATACATTTTGCTCTCATATTTGAACACTCATATTTATACATTTTGCTCTCATGCACATTCATTCAATGTTTACATTTAATATTATAAATAATATATGCATGTCTGAAGACAATATATGTATGCAAGAGAAGAATGTATGTATTTCTGAAGACAATATATGTATGTGTGAGAGAAAGTATAGTGGAAACGGAAGGAGTATGGTTGAAACGGAAGGCAGGTCATTATCGCACTGTGATTGGCTCAGAATGTCGAGCAGGGCGGGCTCATGTTCAGACCTTCGGATTCAAATCAACATGATAGAAGGAGATGAATCTGTGTATCGTCGGACCATTTGTTTTTCTTTATTAAAAAAGTAAACGGAAGAGCGTATGCGAGGCGTTTTTGCTTTTTGTTTTCTGAGCTTACTAAATGGTCTAATGGTCATTGGAGCGAGGGGCGCGAAACTCGCAGAAGTGATTTCAAAACAAAAGCACTCGTTTGCTTAGAACGGTGATAATATTATAAACAAGGTGAATTTAGCGATCACAACGAAAACTGCCAAGACACACATTGAGCCCATAAAATGAATGTTATTAAGGGCTGTAAATATAATAAGCCTATGTCTAAAATGGACAACATTGTTAGGAGATTTAAACTATACAGCGATTCTGCACTGCGGTCACCTCAGCCTTCTCTCAAGTTTGTTTTTCAAATCAGCTGCTCTTCATTTTTTTTTTACAAATATTTTTTACCACAAGTTCTTAATAAAACTGACACTGTTGGACTCTGTACTAGTTTGACTGCTACCAAAAATAAAATGAATTACTTTTACTGTGTACTTTTTTAGTAATCCTCTGTCAAAGTCCCCTCCTGAGTACATCATGCATGTGTTCTGCTGTCTTTGATGAGTGATAAGAACATTTTACCATTAGTTCTTAATGATATTGATACTGCTGGACTCAGTAGTCTTACACCTACTACCACAATACAATGAAGTAGCCTACTTCTAGTGTGTTTTCTGTTGTTGTTGAAATCCTCTGTCAATGTACCCTCCTGAGAACAAAATCAAGCCACTTCTGCTAAGTTTGATGAGGGAAAAAACGATTTTTTTGCCATTGGTTCTTCGTGAGATTGACACTGTTGGACTCAGTACTAGTGAAACTACTCCCACAAATACTATGAAGTACTTTTACTGTGTACTTTGAGTAATCCTGTCAATGTCCCCTCCTGTGTACAAGAATGCATGTTTCTCTACTATTTTGAATAAGCGTTAAAACACCTGTCTTCATGAGACTTATATTGTTGGACAGAGTATTTTAAGAGGATGGTAGACATGATATCAGCACTAGTACTCCAGCAGCAGCATTTTACACCATGGAAAGTCTTTAGAGACTGGCCTGGATAGCTGGTCACAACTATCCTTCAGCACACTGACACACCTTGTCACTCTTGTTGGCCTCTTATGACAATGCTGTCTTTTAAAATAGGATTATTTCTCTGCTCCTAGTTCATTCCTCGCAGAATCTTCCATCAGTCCCAGTCATTGAATGTCAGTCAATAGAGCTTCGAAAAATGTGTCCAATTCAACAAAATGTTTTTTTGTGAGTGAAGGCCAGAGCTAAATTATAGATTGTTTGATTGTGTAATTACAAGGTGAGACAAAATAAATCCACATCCTCCTATTAAACGTTAAATGGTAATTTTAATTACCTGTTTTTTTTTTAAAAGGAGGCGAGACAACCCACATAAACAAATAAACCTTGGCATACATAAATCTTGCCTAACCAATAAGTAAAATAAAATACAGGCTTCTTACCTACTCTGATGAAAAAACAGGAGAAAACGGGATTTAAGCAAAAGAAAAGGGTTTCGCACTCCTGGGCAAATTAAAGCGTGTCTTTCAAGACAGGTTAAATTAGTTTAGCTAGTTCAGCTGATCGTCTGACAGCAGCCAGCTCTGTCCCCGGTTTTTTCACAAACACCCCCGCCTCTGTTAGTACACATTTACTGACATAAACATTTGTATCATCTGTTGTAGACCCAAATAAATAAAATAAAATAAGAACTAATTCTCCAAAAAGATAAACGCCATTCTTAAAATGTTTAAACGAACAACAGTTTGATTAATATTGATTAGAGTGCACAATAGAAATAAAATAATTGAGAGAAGAAAAAGAGATATGTAATCTATCAAAACCCAGTTAGATTAACATTCATTGGATTGCACACGTTGTTTGTTAGTGTGGATATGTAGCAAATTAACATTTTAAATAGCACTTAATGACTGACTGAATGGAAATGACAATAAATGAAAATGTAAAACGAAAAAAGCGATCATGAAAATGTTTCCAATAAATGAATAAAATGATTTTTGACCACTTTGTTGTTCAGATATATCACATATTTGTAACTAAATGATACATGAATTGAAACAAAACTCTGTATAAACTGAGGAGTGACTCCCGTGAGTTTCATGTGTTTTCTTCACCCCGCTGGGAAACTGCTCTCATGTTAAGAAGCAACAGATCAGTGCATGCGCTGCATCGTCCAATCAGTGAGCGATACACAGTAAGGGGGCGGGCGAGTGTCTGAGGATTTCACCGGAGGATGGTCTGGTGGTTCCTCGATTATCGCTCCTCCGTTATCGCTCCTCGATCCTCGGTCCTCCGGCACAAATAAGGGCACTGGGACGCTACTCAAGATGGTGCAGACAAATCAACTTCCGGTGATACTGAGACCGAGGGGCGAGGAATAGAAAAATAACCGAAGTGAGACGCAGCCTATGTCCTCCTGTTTTTTACTTCTGTTGACTTCTCTTGTTTCTCCAACCTTCTTTTGAACATTATAAAAATGTCTGCCCTTAACTCCTCTGTCCCATTCGTCCTGCAGTTTCTTTTTAAACTGGGATTTGATGTTGCTTTTGATCTCAGCCTTGCTATATTTCAAATTCATACTAAATTGTCTTTTTCTTGTTGCCAACTTTGCATATTTATCTGCCAGTACATTTCCGTCCCAGCGAGTTGATTGCAGGTCATTCAGATCACCTGTTGCACCGGGTGTGGGGAACAGCTCCTAACTAAGAATTGAGAGCAGCTTGTTGCATTTCCCCTCTCAACCAATCAGATTGTGGCGACGCCCTTTCTGCAGGGCATAAGAGAGGAAGAGGAACAAACACTCAGATCATTCCCTGAATGAATGCAAACCTCATGTCAACCAGAAACTCTGCTCTTTAGGCCCTTGTAAGATTAACTTCCTACCTTTTATTGGGAATTTGAGCTTCTTGAAACCTAAACATGTGAACACCTTTCCATTGCCTGTGGCAGATTTTGGTGCTATTCGTGCAAGAGTTTGCCTAAAAACCACATACTTTTCTTTGTTTATCGGTTTGTTTTCTATTAAAAACCCATTCATCAACCTACTAACAGTTAGACAATCAAAGAGGTTGTAAACAAACCCCCGGTTGGTCCAACTTATTTGGAAGAGAAAACAAGAGCGAACAATAAAATGACTTGTCTTTGTCAGTAGTGTTTACACACAAACTTTGTAGGTCAATTTTGGACTACACTACTTGCCATACAGTAGTTCTGGATGTGGAGTTTTCCCATGCTATTAGGGATTGCTTAAAACATTTTTGATGGACTTTTATGATGTCATAGGAATCAGTGCCCACATGGTTGTCTTCACAGACTTTGTAATGTGTAACAGAGACAGGTCTTCTTAGAACAGGTGCTTTTTCACTTCTGTGCACATTGGCCCATTATCTGATATCAACCCCAACATTAGTGGGGTCCTAATTTCAAAAATCAGGTGTGGAACGATGTAAGAAGAACCAAATGATTATAGACTGTATCTGCCCTTTAACACAAGATGCATCAACCGTCCATATTTGAAAACTTGGGGTGTGTGAGATGCCAATATTTAATTCCACAAAACAAGAGTAGAAAACACGGAGTGGACAGATTGTGTTGTATCTCCAATTTTGTGGTCTTAGCTTCAAAGGAGTCCGATCCATAGATCTCAATCCAACTTCAAGTGTTCGACCCAACCCCTGCTTTGGCAATGGAACATGATTCCATATATAGATCTCGATCCATTGTTTCTAGTTCTTTCTTCGGCCTCAACCTTTGCTGTAATTGGCATTTTGTTATTGACAACTTTTCTTTGATTTATTTGCATTCATGATAGCACCCCTTTGACTTTCCTTTGCTCTTTCTCTAACACATGTTGATCTACGGCAGTGTCGCCCTCGGCTATGGCTGAGAGGTGGTGAGCCGTGACAAATAACTTTACAAGTGATTAGTGAAATAATTGATTGATGGGTTGATTGATCCAGTCATTGACCTCTAATTAAAACGGATGCTCACCCAGAGGCAAAACGCCTTGTAGAAAAAAAGATACACCAGCGTCATTTGGAATCCATTAAAGATCTTAACATATACGTCACCACTACCTAATGCATACTGCAGGAATGCACTTGTTTGATTATTTGAATTCCTAGATGAAAGACGATTCAAAGACATCACAATGCTGGAAAAATGATGTAGTTGTTAGTGGAAAATGGAAGATGCCAAATCCATTATCTCCAAAAAACTCACGAGGGGTTCTTTTTCTGTATTAGCCGTGAGTGTTATATACCAACGCTTCAGTATAGCTGGAGTAACAATGACCTTTGGGAGGTAACACCTCAGGCAAGGAAATCCCATGGCTGGTTTTAATGCAGCGCTGAGCCTTGTTTGCTTGGATTTGATAATCCAAAATGGCGAAAAACTCATACGATTTGAGCGTTTTTTTAAAAAATGTTGCACTTTCTAGTAACCAAACACAACATGGAAACCAGTGGCTAAGTTAAAATTAAATAAAGATTAGTAACAATCACAATATATTAGTCTTCTTGACAATATGACAGACCAATAAAGGTGCAAGGGTGGCTAAACACATATGTTGTGTAAAATTACACATGCTGTCACAACCTGTGCACGAGGCAGAGCAAAAAAAGGACAAAACAAAGTGTGATGCATATTGTATGTGACTATGCAATTGTTAGGCATTAAGACAGTTTTAGTATAGCAGGATAAGGATATTAGGATTTTAATTAACTGATTTGCTACAGAAACATTAGAATGATTCATTACCTTGGGGACAAACTCATGATGTACTTCAAGTGCTTTTAAAAAGATGCACCTGAAGCGGGTTTTCATCACCCCAAAGGCCTGCTCAATGATTGAGCGACCCCTGGAGTGATGGTAATTAAACCCTTGTTCTGCCATGCCTCTCACTGGCCTCTTATATGGTGTGATAAGGGCCAGGGGTTCCTGCAGACATGGGTAGCACCATCAGCTAGGATGAAATACCCTGGTGGAGGGAAAGTCCCCCTAGCGTAGATGGGGCTGTTCTTAAGAATCCGTGCATCATGCATCCATGGCGGCGCGTGCAGACGCAGCGGCTCGGCTCTCTCTCTGTTTGTTTATTTACGTTTTAGTGTGTTTACTTTCTAGCAGCAAGGTAGTAGCCTTTAATACATATGACCAAGCTCGATTATTTTTCATTTGGAACACCCACACTGATCTCCGTTTGGACACAACTTTCATCCCTCCGGAGATTCTACGCAGCCCGGAGGCAATCGGTTTCACCGTCCCACCAGCGAGGCGCCGGCGACAGCGGAAGGAGAGGAGACAGAAGCAGGGTAAGCGAGCTGGGCTAAGGGCTAGGCTAAAGGCTAACCCGTACAGACCGGCTCTTCCGAGCCTATTCCTCGCCAACTCCAGGTCTCTAATCAACAAGATGGACGAGATCAGGGTGAGGTGTGTACCCCACTGTGTGACGATCATCACGGAGACCTGGCTGAACCACAACATCCCTGACGCCGCTATCGAGCTAGCCGGCTGCTCTATTTACAGAGCGGATCGCACTAAGGACTCCGGTAAGAGCCGAAGGGGTGGACTTTGTGTCTACGTAAACAACAGCTGGTGCACAGCAGCGGACATTGTTAGTAAACATTGCTGCCCAAACTTGGAGGCATTGACGGTAAGGTGCAGACCTTTCTTTTTACCGAGAGAATTTACAACAATAATACTGATTGCAGTCTACATTCCCCCCAAGCTAACGCTAAAGTAGCACTGGAAAAGCTACATGATGCCATCAACAAACAGCTGACGGCGCACCCGGACGGTGTAGTCATTGTAGCAGGTGAATTTAACCATGTTAATCTCAAAGCAGTCATGCCTAAATTCTATAAAAATGTGAACTTCCCAACAAGAGAAAACAACGTCCTGGACCAGGTCTACACAAACATCCCAGGGGCATTTAAAGCAACAGCATCCCCACATCTAGGACAATCTGACCACATCTCACTAATTCTGACTCCAGCTTACAAACCACGGATCTGCAAAACAAAACCAGCTATCAGGACAGTACAAGTGTGGTCTGAGGAAGCCACCTCAATGCTGCAAGACTGTTTTGAACACACAGACTGGGATTTGTTTGCTGAAGGGTCAGATCTTGGGGAATACACTGAGACAGTACTAGGATACATAAACTTCTGCACAGCAAATGTTTTAACTCAGAGGACAATAAAGCTGTTTCCAAATCAAAAGCCATGGATTACTAGCAATGTGAAGTCATTGCTTAAGGAGCGGGACGCAGCATTCAGGTCTGGGGACAAGCAATCCTACAGTGAAGCACGGGGGAAACTCAAGAGGGGCATCAGGGATGCTAAGCACGATCGCTAACAACAACAACCCCCGCAGCATGTGGAACTGTATCACGGCACTAACCGACTACAAAAGCACCAATCTGCTGCCCAGCAATGATGCAGAACTCCCTGATGTCCTAAACCAGTTTTTCGCCCGCTTTGACACCCCGGGAGGGGAATCTGCTCCATTCATCCACCCACCTGCTGAGGAGACAACGCTGGTTCTACAGCACCATCAGATGAGGAACACTGAGGAAAATCAGACCTAGCAAAGCTGCAGGCCCAGACGAAGTGCCCGGCCGGGTACTGAAGGCATGTGCGGACCAGCTGACAGAGGTGTTTACTGATATATTCAACCTCTCATTACAACAAGCTACTGTTCCAACGCCTCAAATCCTCAACCATCATTCCAGTGCCTAAAAAGACATCTGTGAAGTGCCTAAATGACTATCGCCCAGTCGCGCTTACACCAATAGTCATGAAGTGTTTTGAGAAACTGGTGCTTTCCCATATCAGAACAATCATCCCACCTGACCTTGACAAGCATCAGTTTGCCTACAGGCCAAACCGCTCCAAAGAAGACGCCATCAACTCAGCCCTCCACACCTCTCTGACACATCTGGAATTACCAGGCAGTTATGTGAGGATGCTGAATTTCGTTACACTGATGTGTGATGACAATAAAGATATTCTATTCTATTCTAACCCACAAAAATGTCCACAAAGCGTCCCTGATGGTCACAGACGCCCTGCAACACAACTGAATTGAACAGTTTCCTGTTACAGTAGTCTGGACCATCAGGGCCACTTGGGCATTTGATTCGGATGTGGCAGCCGTCAATTGCCCCAGCTGCCCTTGCGAAAGGCTTGGTGGTGAGCCAACCGGGCAAAACCCTCACCAACCCCCGGCAAGTCCTCCACGCGTGGGAGACGGACAAACTGGGGCAAGACGGCCACCACCTCATCCACCATCCTGTGGACAATGCGGTGGACGGACGGCAGAGGCACATCGAAGACACGGGAGACCACTCTGTAAGCAGAGCCACTGGCAATCCAAAAGAGAAACACCAGGGTCTCCAGAGTTGGCCCCCATCCGTGTTGCCTCTCCGTCTTCAGCGCCACTAGGAGCTGCTGGATGGCCTCCCTGCCCAGCTGAAAGTCAGGGCGGGTGTCCTCGTCGGCAAAATATCGCTGGAGGACTGGCACGGTGGCATTAATAATGCAGTAATGATGCGCCTGCACAACATAAAGAATTGAGGGCAGTTTCAGTTTACTTGACATTTGTTTATTGTTTATGGTTATTTTTTTCAAATCTGCAATTTGCTTGTGTGTGTTTACATTATTAAAAAAACAATTTCAATGTGATTACACATTTGCTCCGCATCGATACGGGTTAGAACGACTACAAACATGCACAAACTATATATGCAAAATTGACACAGGAGAAAAGTGTTGCTTGCTTATTGTGCGGGAAGCATGGGAATAGAAAGGGGTGTCTACCAAGGGGGATTTAAACCATCATGACAATTCACAAACTAACTATGGAGTAATTATGGATAGTTAATTTACTTGATTCACATTAGAGAACAAAACTCGTATGGAAGGCAAGCGGCAAGACTTATTTAACTAGCTTACCCATTCTCCCAACATTGAATAAAACAATACATTATTTCTCCTACCCGAGCACGTCGTTCTCCGCAAAGGTGCCGACAGAACATCCTCCTCCTCCGAGCAGACAGACGCCGCCGATACTTCCGCTCTATCTCTTCTTCCTCCTCAACAAATGTGTCCATACAAGACAACAACAAATTTCACTGTAGTGTGGGATCCCACTTCTGACACCATTTGTGAGACTGGCCCTTTAGCGGCTGGATTTTCAGTGAATGAATCGACAACGAGATGGAGTAATATTACAAACCATTGTGACATTTATTCATCAAAACACCACAGGTTAACAGATAGCCAGCGTGTAGGTGTTCACCCCTAGCAGGTAGGTGTTCACAGCTCTGTAGGTGTTCACCGCTAAAGTGCCAAGTGACATTATTTCTGTGCAAAGGGAAGTGTTTTATAAAGTGCAAACCCATATGTGCAATATTACAGGGCCCCAAAGCCGTCAGTCCATAGTAACGAAGCTACCTTCGTTACAGGCTCTTAAAAAAATATCCAACAAGTTAGTTTAGACCAGAAAAACTTGGAACAGACAAAACTCTGGCAGGGGCATCCAAAGGGCTCTTTTTAAGTCACTGGTAGAACATTCAACTGGTTTTGTTGCTGGGGCCAGAACCACAGGCAATCGCTGCCAAAGCATAATTAAAGTTGACAAACTAGTGTGGCGATGGCTAAATACATCAGCACCAAAATTACAAGGACAGGTTGCTTCAAAGTGATCAGAACCACAGATGTGACTATCAGAACAGTTTTGCCCTGGGCAGTCCACGTATCAGAGGTTCTACTCTGGAAATGACACTAAAGACAGTGGTTAAAGTGAACAGTGAAGTTGGGAGCTAAGAGATGGCAAAAGGAAGTCTCATGGTGAAGAGATCAAGTTTACACCATGGCAACAATGCATACTCCATTAGTACTCAAAGAACCTCCTGCTTTTCCATTCCCGCCAATGTCAACGAGAGATGTCAATTAGAGCAGACGCACAGCCATGTGAGTGACTTTAGACATTGGCTATTCCAGAGATTTGAAATCTTGTGTAGTCACAGAAAATGAACAGAAAATGATCTTTCGATAAAAGTCGTTACACAAGTAGTGATGAGTAATGTGGTTTTAGTGTCAGACTGTAGCTGTTTGGCGACACTTGGATGAAATCCTTCTGGATCCAAGTCAAATATGGTCACCTTCTTCATCATTTTGCGGTAGGGATTGTCTGAATTTACACACATGTATTGCATGTCTGTCCTTCATGGGAGAGGGATCTGTTGCTCTCCCTGAGGTTTCTCCAAATGTTTTCTCTTCATTATAGAAGTTTTTCCCTTATCCGAAGCGAGGGTCAAAAGGACGGGGCAAATTTGTGATCTGTGATATTGGGTTATATAAATACAATACTCTTGTTTCGGCTTGACTGGAGGATATTGGTATTGTGCAGGACACTGTCGTCACATAAATCCACTCCAATGCACTTTCTCCTCCCTCCCCCCCTCGCATCTGTGACTGGCACTCTTCCCTCCTCCCTCTTTCATTGACAGAATCTGAGGTAGACATCATGTCGTTGTGTTTTCTTTCCTCGGCGAGCGTGTAGTGCTTTTTTCTCGTCCTCGCTCACACACTCTCCAGCCCCTCTCTGCAGGTGTCCCTCCCTTCCTCCCCTTTCTGTTTCATTCACAGCGCAGCAAGATGACTCATCCTACGGTGTCAAAGACATGGATTGCTCTCTGTGTTCATCCCAGCACTTGGTTCTTTTCCAGTCTCACTCACGCTCACTGTCCTCTTTATCACCCCCCCCACCCCCCTCCCTCTCCTTCCATACATGGGGCACTGATCCGTGGCCGGCCTCCGTCACACGCAGACGTTGATGGACAGGAGGAATAAGTGGCTGCGACAAAGGAGCACATTTTATATATGCAGATAGAGCTGTCTGACAGAGCTCTCATGTCAACCCTGACTGTTACTGTACACATCACCGCACGCCTCAGTGGCTCAGCGAGGCACGAGAGGCACAGTCCGGTTACTTTCACAGTTCACCTGCCCTCAAATTTGACTCTCTTGACTGGTGCTATAGTTGAAGTCCCAATTATAGAGAGGAAGGAATGTAGATATTACTGAGGTTTTTTCACCATATTTTACACACAGAAATCCAGCTTTGAGTGCATTCCAGCTTTAACTTTTAAATCACATTTTAAATCCCCCCATGTGGAAATCTGGTTAAATTCTAATGGCTAGGTTGCTTCCTTGATTTTGATTGGCTGATGCACAATTTATCATATCACATCCTCCAGGTATACCCGCCTTAAAACAAACAGAAGAAAGAGCCCTTGTAATATCCATATTCAATGTTAATTTCTATTTAGATGGTGTGGATTTATAATAATAATACATTTTATTTATAATGGCGCCTTTCAAGGCTCTCAAGGTCGCCTTACAAGGTAAACAAAACAAAATAGCAAAAAAACAACACAATATAATCAATAAAAACAGAGGACGTGTGATTTGATCAGGGTGGATATGCCAGTGTGAAGAGATGTGTTTTTAGACGTGATTTGAAAATGGAGAGAGTCAGTATTCCAGATAGCCGTTGGGAGCGAGTTCCAGAGGCGGGCTTTATTCGCTCAGTCTTTAATAATAAATTATATTTATATAGCGCTTTTCATGAACTCAAATGCATGCGTGTTTGGTTAATTGAAGCGCATGGTGCATGTTGCTGGACTACCTGAGCACAGGCCCGTATATTACTGGGTTTAATTAAAACATTGGTTCAAAAAAAGACTTCTTCCGTTTTATTATTCAAATTTGAACATTTTAAATAATACTTTCTGGAATAGATGAAATTAAGTAAAAGTGGACACAGTGTGAACACATTATATAAGATCAACATTTCTGTATTTATTAACCATTGTGCACTTATTGTTATCCTGCTTAGGGAATGTATGGACATGATTTGGTCATACACTTTAGATACAGTATATTTTATCTTTTAACTGGGGAAAAAAGTAAAAAAACATATTCCAAAATTATATAAATAATAATTTACATACACTCGCTTAGTGTTCTAGAAGCAGCGGTATCCGCAGTGTTTATACTTGCATATTGTACATGTTCATGTCGGTGTGTAATTCTGAGTACATACAGTACAAGGCAGTGGGTGTGAACAGCATTCTGCACTTAGGCTGCCTCTGCATTAATGATGTTTGTGTAACAGTAATGTGTTTTTGTATAATATGTTATTGGGCACAAAATGATAGATTGCCCACAAACAAATAGACTACATGTAAGCACACATGCACTATCCATTATCTTATCTGCTGTATATTAATAACATGAATTCACACCGTTGCCCTATCCAAAATAGTAATATTAGATTCGGAGTATTTCTCCTTTTCACACCTTCACATTCTCCGTCCTCTCCGCTCCCTTCATCTGTTTCCATTATCTCTCCTCTGAGTGCTTTAGTTTCCTCCAATCAGACGCTTTTTACCTTCTTTCCTACTTTGCTTCCCTCTCCCCCCCAAACCTGCGTGCAAGAATGGATTACCTGGCTTTTTGAATTATTTCTAAAACGTATTTCTTTGAGACTAAATATAAGCTTTGCAGGAGAAGCTAATAATACAGTGTTTGTGTGTGTAGATGTGAGTGTGTGTTTAGTGTCTGCAAATATATGCACATGTACATATGTACACTTTGGGGCATGAATGCAAACAATTTTGCAGGCACGCACACACAGACTTCCTGCTCTATTCGTCTCTGTCTCCTTTTTTCCCTTAGTTCAATGTCAATAAATGCCAGGAACACACAAGTCCTGCATCACTCCATTTTTCCCCTCGTACACACATCACATTAGAAATCCATTTAACTTCACCACGTGTCTTTTTTCATTCACATTCTGCGTGTACGTGTGTATGGTCTTCGTCGGTGTGTGCTTGAAAGTGTGGTTTAGGCTTAAAGTGTGTGTGTGTGTGTGTGTGTGTGTGTGTGTGTGTGTGTGTGTGTGTGTGTGTGTGTGTGTGTGTGTGTGTGTGTGTGTGTGTGTGTGTGTGTGTGTGTGTGTGTGTGTGTGTGTGTGTGGAGAGAGGCAGGGTGCATTTCTATTCATGTCAGTGAGCTCCCATGTGTGTGGAGAGCAGTAGTGATGGAGGAGAAAGGGATGAATGGAGGAGATTTCACAATCATTTCCCGACACACACACACTTGCGCACACACACACAGGTCCTATTAAAGTAAGTGCAATAATGAATACAGGCCTGTTGTGGAATTATTCATGTGTCTGTCCTCCTCTGGCCTGAGAGGTGCATGTAGGGGGAGAGGGAGGATAATTGCAGGATGAAGAAAAGATGATGGCAGCAGGTTAGCTGCAGGCGGAGCACTGACTGACAGCTCGCAGGTTATTAGTCCGGTCTGAGGTGGAGTGCCTCTGTGTTCTGTAGAATGGTGAAACAAAAAAAATGTAAACACTTAAAGTCTGCTTTGACACAATGGGATTGTTGAAACTTTGATTCTGATTAAATGCCAAGAAATTCAGTGGTGGAATAAGTACATTAAGATATTGCAAAATGTCAAAGTCAAGTCGGTTGACATTTCAAAGTCCAGCTTCTCTAATGTGAACATGTGTTGCTATTTTGATTTAGAGTTTTTATTTCATAACTTAAGTAACTAGGTGCTTTATAGATTTGGATTATATATTAAACATATACATCGACTAACAAATTGCTGCACCTTAGCCAGCTGCAACATTTGAATCACGCTGAATGCATCAATGATTACGGTTCAATTATATAATGTGTATTTTTTTCATGGGCTGCTGTCCAATTGTAGTTATTTAATAGAGTGGTGCAGGGATGACATATTTACCCGGAAGTAAGCTGCGCATGGGTTCCTTCGACAAAAAAGCAATGGGATTTCTCCATAGGATTTTGGAAAATAGCTCGAAATAAAGTCTGTGGAAAACGAACCTGTTAGATAAATGCACGTTTTGTTCAGCTGGATAATATCCACATGTCTACCCTACTTTTATAATTTTCGAATCATAAATCTAATCGCCAGAACAAAAATGCTAACATTATGCATTTTTAACAGTTTGCAAGAGCGCAGGTACTTGCTTTCAAGCATAACGGGCAAACAAAGTTAGCGGGAGTGTTTCCGTGTTCGACGTAATGACTTACAACGTCCTTGACAACTTCTGTAGTCCTATTCAGCCACTTGTTAACAACCATCGTTTTTCAGACACGTAAACTAATCAACAGTGGGGTCACTGCTGATGTATTTAATGTCGTAGAACAAAACGTGATCCGTCTCTTAAATTTGTGTCAACCACAGACCTTATTTCGAGCTATTTTCCAAAATCCTATGGAAAAATCCCATTGAGCTGAGACGAGGGAACCGGTAGCGGTCTAATGCTAACTCACTTCCGGGTTTTAGGACTCGTCACTGCACCACTCTATTACAGGGACTTTAAGTACATTTTTATAGTACTTTTGGATTTTAAAGGGGATGTTAGCCTTTGCAGACCATTTACATGCACAGAAAACTAGGTAACACACTATGGGGAAGGGAAAACCCCAAAAAGCTAAATGGGGCCCTTTTACCTTAACATTTTGAATGCAGAACTTGTAGTAGTTGCAGAGTATTTATACAATGACCGGAGTGAATGATTCTTATCTTTAAACAGAGGAACTTTTTACAAACCATTGTGACATCTGCAATGCTAATAATCAAGGCAAAAACGACACCATGATTCCGAACCAGCAGCACCACAGAAATCAGAGTTGTGCATTAAATACAACTGTTTATGTTCCGCTGAGATTGTAAAATATTCTAACATATGACTGCTGCTGTCAGCGAGGCCAGCGGCAGGGTCAAACATCAGAGCTGATCGATGATGAAACACTACAATGTGTCAGTGTTCAAAATACAACACAGCTCATGAGTCATGGCTTCAGATAAATGCCTCCCAGTCCCTGTAGCAGCTGATGAATAATTACAAGCCCTTTTCATTAATAAACTATAAAAGACGCCGAGGGAAAACATTCTCAGGAAGGTCATGAAATGAGGACAGGCAGCTTTAATATCCCGCCACGGAAACGGATCGTAACACAATCTTTATTGATCTCTGCGGGGAAAAAGCCTTTTATTGTATCTTTGGTGTTGTCGCGGTTTACAGATCGAGTTGAACCGACAACAGGTGTGTGTTTAGTTAAATTGTGGCCTTTAAGATTTAAATCCTTGCACCTTTCCCTGCATGTGACAGTGTCTTCAGCTTTGCCCAAGTAACTCCACTTCAAAGATAGCGAGGCCGTGACCAATTTTCCTTGCTTGCCTCAGATTCCCTTCTCGACGATAGTAATTACACACAGATTTAATTAATATGGGAACAGGAAGGAGGAGCAGGGAGGTCTTTGAACTGTATGTTTAGAGAAAAAGAGTTAGAGTGAGAGATTAGTGAGTGAAAGAGTTTTAGCAAATGTGTGCCAGAGTTTATGACAAAAATCCCTGATGGAGCCATCATTTTTCAGGCTTTGTTTCTAATCTTCTTCGTATTGTGTATTTATTGTGTCCAGCTTCCCTCTACGTAACACATGTCTTTTGTCGGCCTGCCTTTGCTCTTTCGCCGAGGCCCCTCTGGGATGTTAGCTCTCCTGTCTACCTTCTTCTTCCTCCCTCGTTTCCCTTTTCTCCTGGGCTGCGGAACAGAAAGGATGGGGTGGGGGAAGCAGACGGCACAACACAACTCCTCAGCGCTGCGTCAGCACCAGCCACCTCTGGAGAATAATAAAGCGGCGGGATAATTCTGCAGTGACGGAGGGCTAATGAGGGATGGAGGAATAAGGGAGTGAGAAAAAAAAGCTGGAAGGAGAGAGAAGTAGTATGTCATTCAGGTGAAACCACACCATAAAAAATTATCTCTAAAACAGAACAAAGTCCATAAGTGGCGTAAAACTTCAAGAGAAGGTATGAAGCCTAACTAATTTAAAGTTAGTTTTTTATGGTGTTCCCCCTGGCAGCCGTATTGGAACACTATGTTTTACATTTCATGAAGCTAATGCCTTCATTTGCAATTTTCTTTTTCTTTGATTGCAGTGTGGTGAGCTATAAGGGCCACCGTGGACCACTTACAGAGACATTTAAAGAACATATTTTACAAATTATTCAGCAGAAGCCTATTAATGTAGCAATGTATTCACTTCATAAATCATGACTCTCTCCAATACATATTATATTAATAATTATCAGTGATTCTGGCCCTGGCATTGAAAGACATGTTACTTAAAATATATATTTTGATAAATCTTAACCTCTGATTTGTGAACACCTGTTGGATTAAAGGAAAAACACATGTTGTGCTACCCAGTCCCGATTCATGTGGAAGTTCTTAAAATAATAAAGTATCATTTAGATAATAATTAACATACTTATTTTGTGCAAATTCCAACTTCTTTAGAAATATCTACTGATGATCGAAGTAAAACAAATATATATGATTTATAATATTACCTTGTGGCAAGAGTGGGTCTCCCAGAATTAACTTGAAGACACAACTAGAACATGAAATGCAAAAAAATAAATTATCTTGTAAAGGGACATTGAAAAAACTTGCTTTTATATGTAGCAATTAATATGTGCCACCTGCAGCACATTTGTTGGTGAAAAAAAGAAAGAGCAATCATACGATATCTTTAATGCATAAGCCAAGTTACTTTAAAGCTGGTGTGTAGCCGAGGAGTAACACACACTCACACACACAACACAGCGAGACATTTGTCCTTGTGTCACTGCAAGACTCCTAAACCTTTCATCTGATGGGAATTAGCAACACTTATTGAAGTAGCGTGCAGCAAAAGGATGTATAATAATTAAACAGGTGATGCTCTGTCTTTATGTCCTTTCCCTCTCTCTAAATGCACACACGCACGCACACACAGCATCTGATGCCAACAGCAACGTCTGCAAAAGTTGAAAGGAGAGCTGAGGAGCGGAGGTGGAGATGTTGATCAATTAAAGTAATTGTGTCCAATGACAGACGTGACTGGCAGCATTACAATCAACAGTGACGTCATCAAACACCTTCTGCTGGAATGGTTCACACACGTACAAAGAAAGAATCAGGGACAACAGACGAGAACAACAACATTATAAAAGTTGCGCCAAAAATGTGGCTCATTTGAACCAGAAACCTCTTAACCAACCACACACACACACACACACACACCACACACACACACACACACACACACACACACACACACAGCAGATCTTCCCCTCACAGCAAACTTGATGACAGGCCCAAACTAATGACAACCCCAACAGAAAAAAAAGTGCTTATGTGGAGAACAGCAGGGGAAACACTCAGCGCGAAGAGGACATACTCAGCCAAAGACTCTCTCTGTGTTTTCTTCTTCTCTCCTGAGTCTGGAGATGAGAGGACTCGAGGCTGCGCTGAGGCTTTTTTTTTCTTCTGGCCGAGCCACAAAGTCAACAGTATCGACTTGAGTGTCAAAAATCAATGAGCGCAAAAATCATTTTGGCATCTCTCCTCCGAGTGAGAGACAAACATATGGGGCCTCGTTTGTATAAGGCATTCACACCATGCACAATGAAGGAGATTAGTTTTAGTTTAACACACACACACAAAGGATGGAAATGTGACCCAGTGGTGTTTCAAAGCATTAAATCAACGCCACAGCTCACATGTGTCACAATGTTGGCCGAGGATGTCCCACAGAATTTAAAGCAGAGCTGACCTTTGATAGATCGTGGAGCTGTAGCCATGATTCCCGCCAAAGTGTTGCTTTGTCTGTTTTAGCTGCAAACTTTGTCTATCCTGTCACAGGAATAGTCATACAAAATGCAATTATTAATCAAACTTCTAGATTAGCTATCCAACATTCCAGAAGTTTAGAATGTCATACTCTAACTCAGACTTGGATTTTGATCCCAGTCACAATAGGAAAAACACAACTAACTAAGCAGCTAACATGCTAATGCCTGTGTGTTCACAAGCCGCTTTAAGGGGACTATTCCTTTGTCAGATGCTTTGACTTACCTTCAAATGTAAATTGACGGTTCTAATCTTTGGTTTGGTATGAATTTAAGTATGAAATTGGCTGGCAGATGGTTTTACCTTAAGATAAAGCTAGGACAGCTGTTTCCCCCCCCATTCTAGTCTTAATGCTAAGCTAATCTTACCGTTAGCTTATTTAACAGATAGTCCTAAATGGTATTGATCTTCTCCTTTGAGTCTCACTCTGCTGAGAAAATGATGCAGATGTTGACAAAAGTTTTTCAAACAACTATTCTTAAGTGTGGCCGTGGTACGTGAATCTGTAAAGAAGTTTAGTTTCAGGCCAATCACTGCCACACCCTCTGTATGGCAACCTGTGTGAACACAAACACACACACTCGACTTCTATGCCAAATGTCAGCTTCTAAAGGATGGTATATTATTGAGGACTCACCGACCCAAAAGGTGACCTATAGCAACCCAGTCTCACGGCATTTTGTGTTATAGTCACGAGATTTAATCTATTGATTCGTGTTCACCAACACCATTTTCACATTTTTTTCGTGTCACACAGAACAATTTTATAAGCAATGTTTTTCTATTGGTAGTATGTTTCGTGCCTGCAACACGTCTTTTTGTCCGGTCGGGTCTTGGAAGACCGGAAGCTGTGGGGTTCATAAAAACATGTTCTTACTCAATATCAAGCCACGATTATTGTTTTTATTTTAAATCGTATAATGTCTGACTTTTTTTGCCGTCCGTGAGGAAAAGAAATGAGGCTCAGAGCCTCAGAATACTGAAATCTGTATTTTAAAAAAAAAAAATTCCATCTAATTTCTTATTCTTTTCTAAATAACACACTGTTATTTACTCAACAATAACACACAATTATCCATGTTTTTATTTATTTGTTTAATTCCATAATCTCGGGCTTTTTTGGCGTCCGTCAGGAACTGAATTTCAAAATAAAAAGAACCGGAAACAGACGTAGGCCTATATGCAGGGGTGCACATAACTTTTTGAGTGAGTTACTCAGATGAGTACCAGGAGACAGCATTTGGTACTCACCCCACACGAAGCGTGTGAAGGAGAAGTGTCTCCTTCACTGTCCTCTATTTACACTTCTTGCATGATAGATGATGAAGAGGATGAAGATGCACCTCCCTGTCTCTTTTTAAGCCTCTGATTTGCTTTCTCCAAAACTTGTTGCCAAAACTGTGAAGTCCTTGCATTTTCTGAGGCCAAGTTGAAGGATCAAATACTAAGAAATGATCACATGACTTGAAGTCATATCTGATTTCAGATGTGGGAAGTTACTAATGGCGCGTTTCCACTACAGCGCGGAGCCCGGTTTAAGAGGGCTGTGACGTCAGCGGCCCGACTTTGGTTGCGTTTCCACTTGGCCTAGTACCCGGCCGGCGGGTCCTAATTCACAGTTTTTCTGGCCTCATAAAATCGTGGTTCTAGGGCCAGGAACAACCAGGCTGAGTTGTGACGTCAACACTCTCGACTGCTGATTGGTCAGAGAGAATCGTCACAATCGGCGCGCGAGATAATCCCTAGCGTCGCATATATATATAGCGAAGCTTGCAGCATTTTTATAAACAGCATTTTTTGTCAACAGAGGAGCTAAAATGGCAAAGAAAAGCACGCCGTGGTTGGTCGAGGAAGTGACGACGTTCCTACATTACATTGCAGATGATAAGATCCAGCGGGAGCTCGACGGGACAACTCGCAATATTAAAGTATTTCAGGAGGTCTCTACACAGATGTCCACAAGCGGCTACTCGAGGACTGTCGTGCAGTGTAGGGAAAAACTCAAAAAGATGAAGAGTGAATATCGCTTGGTCAAAGATAATAACAACACGAGTGGTGCCAGTAGGAAAAACTGGAAGTGGTTTGAGCTAATGGACACCATTTACGGCCATAGACCGGCTAGCGTTGGGAGGGATGGAGGCCTGGACTCTGCAACGGCGTTACTGGAGTCTCTGCATGGTACGTTTTTTCTAACGCTCTGTTATTTGCTTGAAAGCGTTGTGTCCCTATCTGTTCTAAAGCTCACTTCTAACAAATAAGTCGTCACGGCAGTTTTAAGCAGCGTGACTCCGCCCACCAAAAAGCCGATCGCTCCGCCTACACTGCGTTACTATAGTTACTGCCCCAGTTCCTAAACTGTAATGGAAACGCGCCATCAAGTGAGCTGGTCCTAACAAGGCCTAACGAGGCCGAGCGAGGCCGAGCGAGGCCGGGCTCCGCGCTGTAGTGGAAACGCGCCATTAGTACACTTATTCAAGTACTGTACTTAAGTACAATTTTGAGATATTTGTTCTTTACTTGACTTTGATCTACTTTGTAAAATTAGCTGCACCTTTACCAGCTTTGATAACACTCAATCATTACAAAACATATCATATATATTATTCTGAAATGGACCAATCTGCACAATGACTACTTTACCTTTGCTACTTTAACTATATTTTTATGATAATACTTTTCTAATTTTACTTGAGTAACATTTTCAATGCAGGACTTTTACTGTAACAGAGTATTCCTACACTCTGGTACTTCTACTTACTCAAGTACAAGATCTGAGAACTTCTTCCACCTCTGTCTGGTTTCAAACTCTTCCATAACACCCTGAGTAAGTTTGCAACTGTATGTTTCACTCCACTTTGGTGTAAATAAAACTGCAGCAGCTTGACCACAGAGCGTGAACGTTGTGATCAGCTGATTTTGCGCAGTTCTCCAGTGTGTGCGCAGGGCACAGAATGTGCACAGGGGAGTCTCCCACTGCAGCCAGTTGGCGGAGTTTTGGCACAATTCTGTTGTTCATACCGACGTTAACCCTGTCTGTGCACACGGCGACTAACTCTGTTGTCCGGTGATCTAAGCCTCTGCCTCCTGTAAAGCTTCACAGGTCCGTCGGTTATGTCCTGCGCGGCTCGGCCAGCACCCAGTTCAATCAGTCATAGAAAGTCCGAAGATTTTTTGCAGGGAGCGAAACGGCAACGTAGCTGCTTAATGTCTTTGGGTTTTTTGACATGTCTCGTAGTTTACTCCATTGAGTGTTGACAAGAAACACGTGTAGACGAAATATGTGTTTTGTTTTGATGTTTTGAGGTACGCAAAGGCGCGTAGTGACGTTACGCAATTCAGATTTTTGCCGCGCATGCGTACCT
Organism: Dissostichus eleginoides; assembly: GCA_031216635.1. Taxonomy (NCBI): domain Eukaryota; kingdom Metazoa; phylum Chordata; class Actinopteri; order Perciformes; family Nototheniidae; genus Dissostichus; species Dissostichus eleginoides. The sequence continues at coordinate 17,900,205 of CM062286.1, read as the reverse complement.
GCAAACCAGTTATGTGCACCCCTGCCTATATGGGACATTTCGAGCATCATTGCGATACACAGCCACTGAACTGATTACCCAAGATCCTCAGCTATGGTTTAGGCTCGGTGATTGGATGTTTTAGCCGCAATGCACGTTGGGATATGGTGGTAATGCGATATGAAATCCGAAAAACTTTTCGGAGTTTAGGATGGCCGAAGACACTACACTACCCATAATCCCCAGCTATCGTTTGGGACTACAATCCCCGTGATTAATCTTCAAGCTCTGGGATTGGATGTTGGAGTGGCAGTGCGCCAAGGTTACGCCGACGTCAAACAGCTCTTTGAAATGGAATGAAACCACGGCAGACAATCCAAAATTGGATTCGAACGGGACCAGCAGATTCTGATTAATGATGTGAAATATAAACAACCCTTAAATCAGACTTTAGTTACACCTGAGTAAAATTCAGGGAAGGTGATTGTCAAGTGCCAACAATCAGGCGAGATATTTGATAGTTGGTGCTTGAGAAGACTAAACATTTATCTGCAGATCCCTATAAAGTATATTAATTACTTGTTATTCTCTACTAATAGTTCATTAAAGACTGTATATAATGGCTATTTTGCACATCCCTTTCAAGATTTCAAGATTTTCTAAGGTTTATTGACATATCATATACACAACTACGGTGTAGTTATGCAATGAATGAAAAACCGGGTCGCCGGTTCCTCAACAGTGCATTACAAGACATCTATCAATATGTGTGTATACCTCCACCATTAAACTGTCATATTCTGCACATTTCTTATACTATCTACATACATAAGAGTATAATACATATGTATAATATCAGTTAAAATAAGTGCTTCAACATAGTTAACATTGCAGGAAAGCAATATATTAGACGTTAAGTACTTTGTCAGGCTTAATATTTATCTGTAGATACCCCCAAAGCGTTTTTCTTATTTAAAAGAAGACCTTAATCTAAAGTATTATTTAATGTTTAAATAAAGGTTAATTCGTTTTTCACATCCTCCTATTAATATCTTTGTACATCCTGCACTAAACTGTTTTATTGTAGAATCACTTACAGTATCTTCTTGATTTTTTATATTCATATTTCTATCATTGACCTTCTACTTTCCCCCTATGAAAGTATGTACTCTTAATATATTTGTCATCGAATATAACACATTAAAACAATAATTCAATAACGTGCTTTAACCACTAGGCGGTGCACACAAGGTACACACAGCCATAATAACTTTGTATAATTAGTGTAGGACACTTATGTATGTATAACATCTGAAGATGTGTAGTTTTATTCATGTTTTCACATAATTTGACAGCATATTGCTATATTATTTCACATATTTTACTTCTACACATTAATATCTGATTTTTAAAACAGACAGAAAGGTATATCCGTAATTTAATGGTAAGCTATTGAAATTGTGATTCCATAGATGTCTCCCATCACCCAAAACCCCTGACTATTCTCTCAACTCAGGATTTACATTCTTATATTCAAAGAAAATCAGTAATATCTTTAAAAACTACAATCCCTGTCTATCAGCTGTGCACCACTATGGTGTAAATATAACCTATCTACCAATTGGATCAAATATAAAAGTCAGCCGAATTAATGTTGATACTGCAAGGAGACGTATTGTGTGAAGAGAAATTGAAGATGTTGTTTAATTGCTGATATATTTATGATCCACGTCACGTATTCAGTTTCCGTGGCAGTTCTTCCAGTTTGTCTAGAAGTCTTCTAATCGGGGCTCTATAAATAGAGAACTACGGCAGATGTGTAATATTTAATGCAGCCGAACCGTGTATTACAATGCCGTTATGTGATGACTTTCAAAGAGAAAAGCAAACAAACTCGGAATAAAGTATTATTTTCTTTTTTTTTTTAAATGTTTTTCGGATTTCATATCGCTTAAACACCATATCCCAACGTGCATTGCGGCTAAACAATCCAATCACCGAGTTTAAACCATAGCTGAGGATCTTGGGTAATCAGTTCAGTGGCTGTGTATCTGTTTCCGGTTATTTTTATTTTGAAATTCAGTTCCTGACGGACGCCAAAAAAGCCCGAGATTATGGAATCAAACAAATAAATAAAAACAAGGATAATTGTGTGTTATTGTTGAGTAAATAACAGTGTGTTATTTAGAAAAGAATAACAAATTAGAAGGAAAAAAAGATTACAAAAAATACAGATTTCAGTATCCTGAGGCTCTGAGCCCCATTTATTTTCCTCACTGACGGCAAAAAAAGTCCAACATTATACGATTTAAAATTAAAAACAATAACCGTGGCTTGATATTGAGTAAGAACCATAGACTGTATAAAGAACATGTTTTTATGAACCACACAGCTTCCGGTCTTCCAAGACCCGACCGGACAAAAAGACGTGTTGCAGGCACGAAACACACTACCAATAGAAATACATTGCTTATAAAATCGTTCTGTGTGACACGAAAAAAAGGGGAAAATCGTGTTGGTGAACACGAATCAATAGATTAAATGTCGTGACTATAACACGAAATGCCGTGAGACTCGGTTGCCTATAGAGCTTCTGGTCGCAGCTAAAAGGAAGTATTGCGAAAAATGTCGAGTTCTTTGAGATTGAAAACAAGTTTTTGGGAATGTGTCTTTGAAAATAACTATCATTTTGGGACAAAAGAGAACATATGGTTTGCTAGCTATTTGAGCATATGTAGTAACTAAATAACCATTAAATTCTGTTGCATTGCAGTCTGTAAGACATTTCGCCTGCTAGCCAGAAAAAGTCAAAATAGGTTCTAAAACGTGCAAATACAGTAGTTAAAACCAACCTAAGATGAAAGTCTTACATTGCAAAAATTATTGGATCCTGTTTAGCTGATATTTAATGAACTACAACAGAAAATACTGCACATCTACAGCAGCTAGGCAGGACGTCTTGTGATGCCAGTGTGGAGACCAGGCTTGGATTTTCGTCATTTTAGGGGCAAGGCCATTTCGCCTTTGGTGTCACACTTCAAAATATCGTCGACGACATATTTCCTCGTCGACGCATCGCCACACACATGTGGGTCACCCAAAACAACAACAAGCAGTTCTCATTCATAACACTCCGTTCGATGTCTCACTATGGGATGCGCCTCAACGCGTATGCATCAGAAGCATCAATCTCATTACGCCAATCCTGATTGGCTGGTGATCTTGACGACTACGTCAGGGAATCCACCCACCCTTTAAGTAGCTTGCGCTACGTCGCAGCGTCATTCAAACACCTCTTCTCGCTTCGGAGCACATCTCAAAAGAATATCAGTAGCCGGGCTAGCTTAACTGTCCACAGACTGAACCACAAGCTAACCTTCGGTCGCCGGACGCTTGCCGGCTACTTTTGCTTCGCACAGGATTTGATTTATTAACACACCAGTTAATACTAAATCTGCCCCCGTTTTTTCTTCCTAAATAACGGTAAGGTTTTGATTTTTTCAAACGGTAACATACCTGTTACTGTTTGTCCCTCCACGTCGACACCCCGGCGAGCGAGGATGGACCCTTCTCTCCCTCACACCAGAGGAGACGGAGGCGGAGGCTCGGCTCTGCGGCTGCGGGTTCAAGATTTCAGCACGGACTCACACCAGGTCTGCTCGTCCTGCCTCGGGCTGAAACATGCCCAGGAGGCTATCGACGCCCCCGGTTCGTGCGGACACTGTGCCCGCTTCACCACCAAGAGCCTCCGCCGACGGCTAGCGCGCCAAGCTAGCCTGTCGGGACAAGACCCCTTCATGCCTGTTGATTTGCCGGCCGGCATCGAGGCATGGTGGCGACCGCCGCGGGAGTTGAGCCCCGCGCTGTGTCAAGCTGGGGCTCAACGGCGGCGGCAGCCGCGGGAATGGAGCCCCGCGCTGTGACAAGCTGGGGCTCCCAACTGGACCTCACCGTGGTTCCACCCGCGGAGGATGTCCTGGAGCTGGATTACGTGGAGGAAGATGAAGAGGATACCTCTGAGTTCCTCTTATCCGACTCAGACGAAGATGACATCTTCGTCCCATCTGCTCAGGCTGCCAAGCCGGAGGCGGTGTCCGCTCCCCCAGGCGAAAGCGGCCACTTGCCCCGCCTCAGCATGGACTTGCAGGCCGTGTGCCAACGCGCTGCGTCCAGACTGGACATCCCTTGGCCTGAAGTAGCCAAGGAGACCTCCAGTCTCGCTATGAGGGAAAGAACTTGCCCCAAGCCGCGAGGCTGACGAGGCAACTTCTCCCAGTTTCCAGAGCTGCTGGACGAGGTGTCTGTCTCGTGGAGAGACCGCCCTTTCAGCAGCAAGGCCCCAATCCAGGGAGCCTCCTCTCTGGACTTTGAGGGCATGGAGAAGCTCGGCTTGCTCCGCATGCCGCCTATGGAGCCGCTTGTGGCAGCCCACCTCCAACCGCGGCTGTCTCGGCTCCTAGCAGGAACCCCACGCTGCCGACGAAAGCGGACCGTTCCAGTCAGCAATGACCGAACGGGCTTACAAAGCGGCAGCTTTGTCCGTCAGGGCGCTCAATGTCTCGATGCTGACCGCTTACCAGGCGGAGCTCTGTGAGGACATGACGAACAAACCTGAGCCGGCCGTGTGGGACGAGATCACAGCGATCACGGACATTTGCCTCCGTGTGCAGCGCTGTGCAGTCCAGCCACGGGCAAATCGCTGGGGATGATGGTGGTGGAGAGAGCCAGGTGGCTTAACCTGACGAACCTCCGGACCGGGAAAAGGAGGACGTTGGACATGCCAATTGTCCCCGAGGGCATATTGGCACCGCTCTGGCTTCATGCAGCAGCGGTGTGAGGCCAAAAAGAAGGAGGATGAGGCTCTCCAGCTTTGCCTTCCCCGAAAGGCCCAGCCGCCGCCTCCAACGGCCCCGCGACAGACCTTCACCAGGCTGCCTCACGTCCTTCCCATTCAAGTCCCGAAACGGCAAAAGCCACAGCCCGCCCCGGGTCTCCCGCCCAGACACGAGGCGAGGACGAGCTGGCCAAGAAAGTCCCCGGTTCCGGCAGCAGCCGCACAGGCGCAGCCGGCCCAGACCTTCAGCCATCAGGTGAGGAAAAAGAAGAGGCAGCCTGACAGCCTTCCCTCCTCTCCTCGGGAAAGGGCTGGAGGTTCCCTGTTTTCCAGCCCTGGACCGTGTTCCACACGTGTTCAAAGCTCATGTGTTTCCGGGGTGCAACCACGCCCCCATCTTCCCGCCGCCTCGAGTGATGTCAGAACGTCATCCTCCAGTTCGCGCCATGAGGGAGATAGACTTCACGTCAAAGGCAGCAGTTCCTGCTGCTCGTTCAAGTCACACAAACACATGCCTTGTTTCAATAAAATATTTTCCACTGTCGTTTCCAGGCTTAAAGCCAAGGGCGCAGTCAAAAATAATGAAAAGAAAAACAATAAAACAATAAACAGTCAGGTGACTGCTCCGCTTCTGAGAGTGGCTGTTGCCTCTCTCAGAATGCGGACGGTACCGAGTCTGTGAACGCATCATGCGCAGTGTCGACCGAGGTTGTCAGCCTGGGATGCCACCGTGTTCAGACACTAGAGGGCCCCATAACACAACCAATAAAGACACAGAGTGCAAACAACAGAGAAATGATCACGTCTCCACTCGCTTGAGAGCGAAAGGTGGAAGATGCTCACATGCTCTGCTTGGGTTTTCAAGACGATATCACGGGGCTACAGACTCCAATTCGCTGTCACCCCCCCTCACTTCTCGGGCATTGTGCATTCACAAGCCCGGGGAGCGTCGGCTCATATTCTAGAGCAGGAGATTCTCTCGCTACTAGAAAAGAAAGCCATATCCATGTACCCTCCGAACAGAGTCAGAGCGGCTTCTATTCCAAATACTTCCTCGTTCCCAAACGGGGAGGGAACGGAATTCGCCCTATCCTAGATTTAAGGGCTCTGAACAAGTATCTCAGAAAATACAAATTCCGGATGCTCACTCACACATCTCTGCTGCGTCTCGTACGTCAGGACGATTGGTTCACATCAATCGACCTGAAAGACGCGTATTTTCACATCCCAGTATATTATCCACACAGGAAATATCTGAGGTTCGCTTTTCAGGGTGTCTGTTACGAGTACAGAGTGCTTCCCTTCGGTCTGTCTCTCAGCCCACGGGTGTTTGTACGATGTACGGAGGCAGCAATAGCCCCGTTAAGCAACAGGGCATTCGCCTGGCAACCTATTTAGACGACTGGCTCCTTCTTGCACAGTCGGAGCAGGAGGCTATTACGCAGACGAATACCCTCGTGAAACACCTGCTCGACCTGGGTTTCGTAATAAACACAGAAAAGAGCATGTTGTCCCCAGCCCAGACTGTACTCTTCCTGGGCTTACGTCTAAATTCGGTGCCCTTTACAGCCCGCCTGTCAGCAGAGAGAGTGAAAGCCTTCAGGGCTTGCCTCGCTCATTTCCAGCCACGCAAATATGTTCTCTTCAGATCATGTCTGCGGTTACTGGGGCTCATGGCGTCAGCCATCCTGGTGGTACGACTGGGCCGCTTACACATGAGGGATTTCAGCGCTGGGTAGCTGCCCTCAGACTGGACCCCGTGCGTCATGGCGCGCGGAGAGTGATGGTCACTGTGGAATGCGTAATGGCACTGCGCCACTGGCTGCACCCGACTTTTCTAGTACGGGGCGTACCTATGGGTGCTGTCCTATCGCGGAAAGTGGTCACCACAGACGCATGTCTGACGGGCTGGGGGGGTATATACGAAGGTCGACCTGTGAGGGGTCTCTGGAGCAGAGACCTCCAACGGTCACACATAAATTATCTGGAGCTTTAGCGGTGTTTCTCACCCTAAACGCTTTCTGCCTTTTCTCAAAGGACATCATGTCCTCGTGAGGACAGACAACACGACCACAATATCGTATATAAACCGTCAAGGGGGTTTGCGTTCTCTCCAGTTACACATGCTGGCACGCAAACTGATTTATGGAGCTGCGGACGTCTCCTCTCTCTGAGAGCGACGCACGTACCGGGAGTGATGAACCTCGGGGCAGATCTGCTGTCCAGAGGTGCACCACTATATGCAGACTGGACTCTACATCCAACAATTGTGAGTCAGCTGTGGGTGCGTTACGGCCGGGCCGCGGTAGATCTGTTCGCGTCAAAAGAAAATGCTCAATGTCAGCTGTTCTTTTCAATGCGCGATCTAAACGCACCGTTAGGCGTGGACGCGCTCGCACACGTTTGGCCCCGGTCCTTCTGTACGCGTTCCCACCCCTGGCTCTAATACCCCAACTCTGGCCAGAGTGAGAAACATCGCCACACACTGATCCTGATAGCTCCGCACTGGCCTGCAATGTACTGGCTGGCGGAGATATATCAGCTGCTGTGCGGGCAGCCGTGGCAGCTCCCGTTACGCAGGGACATACTATCTCAGGCGGGGGGGATGATTTTTCACCCACACCCAGAGCGCTGGCACTATGGGCCTGGCCCGTGAGTGGTATAATTTGAGTACAGTGGGGCTTCCTCAGAAGGTGATAAACACTATTCAGAGTGCAAGGGCTTCCTCCACCAGGTCTCTCTATGACTGTAAGTGGAGGGTGTTTGAGGAGTGGTGCCTTCAAAAGGGACACATCTCTTTTCAATGCCTGTCGGTGTGATTCTATCATTTCTACAGGACCTGATTGATAAACACAGAGCTTTCTCTACGATTAAAGTGTACCTGGCTGCTATTGCCGCATGCCATGTGGGCTTTGAGGGAAAGACGGCTAGCCAACATCCCTTGGTCTGCCGTTTTATGAAAGGGGCTCGCAGGCTCCTCCCGTTTCCAGGTCACTGGTGCCCTGTGGGACTTGGCAGTGGTTTTAGATGGGCTCACTCGACCTCCATTTGAACCCCTGGAAGACGCTGACATGAAACACCTGTCACTGAAGACAGTGTTGTTACTGGCTCTGGCATCTGCCAAGCGAGTCAGTGACATTCACGCGCTCTCTGTGCATCCTTCATGCACTCAGTTTGCCCCGGGGCAAACGAGAGTGTTGCTGAAGCCCAACCCTGCCTTTGTGCCCAAGGTGGTTGGCTCATGCACCCCCATTGACCTTGAGGCATTTCCTTCACCGCTATGTTCCTCTGAAGAACAGCGGCCGAATTTGCTGTGCCCAGTTCGTGCTTTGCGCACCTATATGGACAGGTCAAAAGAGTTTCGATGCAATGACCAACTCTTTGTATCCTGGGCTAACCCTCATAAGGGCAAGCCCGTTACCAGGCAACGGCTCTCCCACTGGATTGTGGAGGCGATAGCTCTGGCTTATACGAGTCAGGGTTTGCAGGCACCAACGGGCCTGCGTGCTCATTCTACTCGTGGACTGGCTACATCCTGGGCTTTGTTCAAGGGTGTTTCCATCCAGGACATTTGTGCAGCAGCGAGCTGGTCTTCACCGCTCACTTTTGTCCGCTTTTACAGACTAGATGTCTCTGCTCCAAGTGTGGCCCGTGCAGTGCTGGGCCCCGTGTTGGGACAAGGTTCTACCTGTTAAGTACTGTTTTGTTTTGGTGATTTTCGAGATAAGCATGTCTTGCAATACGGGAGTCTCAATATCCCATAGTGAGACATCGAACGGAGTGTTATGAATGAGAACTATAGGTTACTAACGTAACCCCAGTTCTCAGAGTAACATGAAGTGAGATGTCTCACCAGACGGCCCTTCTTGCTGAGGCGAAGCGAGAAGAGGTGTAAAGCGGCCAAATCATAAAAATATAAGAAAGAAATATAACTCAAAGCAAAGTGCTGCTGAGGCACCCGTTAGCGAATCTTACGCATTGGTAAAAATTAAGGTCCGAGCAAAAATCGTTTTCGTGCAATTTATTTTACACATATACAAGTCCTTTTCTTAGTTCTTACCCGATGGTAAAAAACCATATGCCTACCGGGTGCGCTCCACACTACCACCTGTTTCCCAGATTTATAATGAGCAGGTCTCCCCGGCTCCGGTGCCCAAAGGCTGCATTTTCAAAACAGAGGCATAGTACAACTTATTTGATAAGCTTAAGTAAGAATTAAAAGGAAGATTTACTATAAACAAAAAAGAACAATAAAACAAATGGATAACTATTAAATAATATAAGCTCCTAGATATGGCTTCATGAAGGTGCTTATTTTTGAATGACGCTGCGACGTAGCGCAAGCTACTTAAAGGGTGGGTGGATTCCCTGACGTAGTCGTCAAGATCACCAGCCAATCAGGATTGGCGTAATGAGATTGATGCATCTGATGCATACGCGTTGAGGCGCATCCCATAGTGAGACATCTCACTTCATGTTACTCTGAGAACTGGGGTTACGTTAGTAACCTATAGTTTCTCTGATCTCCTAATGTTGCTCTCAAAGTGCACCAGATTGATGCTTTTAACTTCAACATTTAAAAACAAATCTTCCCGGAGGAGCATGCCCCCCGGACCCCCCTTGAGGAGGTTAGGTCCCCCCCCCCCCTTAAATCATGTCCACATGGATAGGATACTAAATACATTTGCACACATCTTGTGTCCATATCTTTCTGTTTTGGTGGTCATGCCACAACAGTGCACGTGAATGCATACGCGAGTCATGGTAAGATATCTGGATTCAGAGGTTGCTTTTTCTTTGAAAGCATTAAAGAACAGGCCATTCAGAGACATCATTAACCTTAGCCGGATCCATCAAAACATTGCCCACTGACACAATAAAGCCCAAAAATGAAACAGTGGAAACATCAAACTCACACTTCTCGGCCTTGACAAAGAGGTGGTAGTCTAGGAGGCGCTCTAGGTCACGGCATACATGATCTCTGTGGGTCGTTTCGTCAGGGGAGAAGATGAGGATGTCATCCAGGTACACGAAAACGAAGATGTTAAGCATGTCTTGAAGTACATCATTGATCAAAGTCTGAAACACAGCTGGGGCATTTGTGAGGCCAAAGGGCATTACGAGATACTCGTAATGCCCACTTGGGGTGTTAAAGGCAGTTTTCCATTCATCCCCTTCCCTTATTCTCACCAGATGATAAGCATTTCTAAGATCTAACTTGGTAAAGATCTTAGCACCTTGTAACTTGTCGAAAGCTGATGACATAAGAGGAAGGGGGTACCTGTTCTTGATGGTAATGTCGTTAAAACCATGATAGTCAATGCAGGGGCGAACTGACTTGTCCTTCTTTGCCACAAAGAAAAATCCGGCTCCAGCGGGAGAGGAAGAAGGTCGACTTAATCCAGCGGCTAGTGAAGACTCCACATATTCCTTCATCGCCCGTGTCTCTGGAGCAGATAGGGAATAAAGACGACCCCTGGGTGGTGAAGAGCATGGTAACAAGTCTATAGCACAATCGTACACATGATGAGGGGGCAGCGAGGTGGCTCTGGCCTTGTTAAAAACCTCCTTAAGGTCATGGTAACACTGAGGGACCTTGGAAATGTCAGGAAAATCAGGATCTGAAATGTCTAGAATTACAGGGACAGCTGGAGGAGCAGTCAGGGAACATTTGGACGGAAAACATGTACTTAAACATCCCTTACACCAAGCAATAATCTTGCCATTGGACCAGTCTATGTGGGGGTTATGTAGGGTAGGGCTGCTCAATTAATCGTATTTTAATCGCGATTACGATTATGGCTTGCAACGATTACGAAAACAACGTAATCGAAATAAAACGATTATTTTTTTATTATTATTAATTTTCTTCTTCAGTTGAATTATACTTAAAGTTCAGGGTAATCAACTGTTAAAAATATACTGTTCAAATTTTTTTTCTCCAATAAATTGATGTTTTCAAAGTAAATGGATAATCGTTTTTAATAATCCTGATATAAATTATTGACCCAAATAATCGAGATTATGATTTTTGCCATAATCGAGCAGCCCTAGTTCAACATTTATTTCCTGTTACTTCTGGACCATGACGGTGGGCCAGCCTTTAATGTTTAACTGAGTGGAATATGTTGAATATGTTTTACCAAAATGTTGGCTATATGTTAAGGAGTTTTCAGGTTGTGACAGTGCACTGCAACATGTTTGTTGATCTTGTTTATTGGTATTTATTATTTTGATATTATTTATTTAAATGTAGATATGAATGTATAATTTATTTTATTTTATATTGGTTTTTCAGTTGATTACCCTGAACGTATAATTCAACAGTTAAAAAGTTCAAATTATTATTTGTATTTGTTTTAAAGTACAATAAATGGATGTTTTCAAAGTCAATGAATAGTCGCATTTAATAATCGCAATTACAATTATTGACCCAAATAATCGAGATTATGATTTTTGCCATAATCGAGCAGCCCTAATGTAGGGTAAGCCAGGGGTACCCCAAAATGATTGGGTATTCGGGGGACCGAAAAACATGAAAGACGAGAAGCTCAGTGTGACCATCCTGGAAACTTAGCTGAAGAGGTTGGGTGTGGTGAGTTACCCTACAGAGAAGACGGCCATCCAAGGCACTTGCTTCCATTGGTCTTGGAAGGGGGAAGGTCTCAAGGTTCAGCTTCTTAGCCAACTCAAAGTCTATAAAACTGGCATCTGAGCCAGAGTCTACCAAAACAGGATGCCTGAGAACCACAGAAGGACGAAGAAAGAGTGACATTTGGGAGACAACGTGAGGGACTAACATTAAGTGTAGTGCGGCTCACCAGTGCCCTCTTCTTTACTGGCGAGCCAGACCTTTTAGTAGGCGACAGTTGGCGATTGATTGTCCCCGTTCACCACAGTAGAAGCACCTGCCCTCCCGCAGGCGGCGCTGTCGCTCTTCAGGGGTCAGCTTGGTCCTGCCGAGCTGCATGGGCTCCTCCGGAACAGCAGGGGGCGACAGAGGCGCTGTAGACGGAAGCCAGGGCCTGGGGTGATTCCATGAGGACGAAGAGCTGGGCGAAGACTGCCTCTTGTGGGAGAAACAGGGAATCGCAGTGTCTCTCTCTCGCTCCCTCTCTATCAGTCACTTGTCAATCTTAATAGTCAATGAAATTAGGGAGTCCAAATCAGCTGGAAGCTCAAGAGGAGCTAACTGATCCTTTCATGTGCCGGACAATCCATAAAAGGAAAGCATCAAACAATGCTGGTTGGTTCCAGTCACTGTCCGCTGCCAGGGTACGGAACTTTATAGCATAGTCAGAAACCCTCTGCTTACCCTGGCGCAATCCAACGAGTGCTCTGGCTGCCTCCCGCCCAGGTGGGATGTGCTGGAAGATCTTGGTGAAGGTCTCAGAGAATAGACCTTCGCACCCACTCTGCCGTTGCCCAAGCCTCAGCTCGGCCAGAACGGTGGGAGATAATGTATGCCACCCTTGAGCGCTCAGATGGGTAGCATGCAGCCTGGAGCTCAAAGTGGAGGCCGCACTGAGCCAGGAAAGCCCGACAATCACCGGAATCCCCAGAAAACCGCCCTGGTCGGGAGAGTTGAGGGGACAGGGTCGGAGTTGGAGACTGTACTGGAGTAGGATCCACTGGGGAAACAGACAATAGGGGAGCTGGAGGACTTGGCTGGAGTAATAGTTTTTGGATATTTTCGACCAAACAACAGACTTGCCCACCAAAAGACGACAAAACAGACTCCTGTCTCTCGGCCATCATCCTTAATTCCTGGCGAAGCCCGGTAAATTCCTCCTCTTGGTGGTAAATCCTCTTCCCTTGACTCTGAAGAGCAGCCCGCACAGAATCCTGGTCGGCTGAGTCCATGCTGGCCAGTTCGTACTATCAAACACAAGTACGGGCACGAGCAAAAATAGGACCAAGAGCACAACCAGGCAAAAAAGGTCTTTAGTCAAGCGTTTAATCCAAAAGGCAAAATAATACAGGCAAAGATCAAAAAATGTACAGACTGGAAGCAACGAAAAACAACCAACTAAGTTGGTGGAAAAATACTAATGCAGCAACAAAAAAACAACCAACTAAGTTGGTACAAACGCTAAACAGCTAAAACTATAGCTTACGTTAGGAGAGTATCTTGGAGCACTTCCTGCTAGACAGACAAGATGAACTGGCACTGATCAAGGCATCAGCCAGGGTTGGGAGGGTTACTTTGTAAATGTAATGAGTTACTGATTACTGAATACATGGTTCTGAAAGTAATCCGAATACAGTTACGTGTCTTAAAAAAGTGACGTAATCAGATTACTTTTAGATTATTTTCCTTTTCCATAACAGATGGGTACGTTTTGGTGTACATTTCGGCCAGGGGTGTAGAGCTATATTTGTTTAAGCACCGGATTGGCAAAACAGGAGAGTGTGTGCACCAGTCTGCCTTGATCTATGAATTCATGTCCGTGACACTCACAGTATCTGCTGCCCGCAGCTGTTTTATAGAAGGAAAACCTCCTTCACTTCATGAAATCTCTGCAGCACCAGGAGGCAGCGGGAGGGTTAACTCAAGCCTCTGAGAAGAGGAGCGTGCAGTGCCTTTCACACACCGCCTTCACTGTGTTTACCTTCAGAATCATTAGAAAGGCTAAAGAGCGACCGCAGGCTGATGTGTTTTAACCACACACACCTCTACACACACACACACACGATTTAAACGCAGACTTTTGTTCGTCCATGTTTCGTTGTTTCACTGAGCGGACCCGCAAATGTTTTTCAAACGCTCCCTTTTTTGGTCCATCTGCGGCGGTAATAGGTTTTATGCGCTGTGATGATTCGGCTGTACCTTTAGTAATGAATATTAAATGTTGTGAGGAAATCTTTCCACCAATAATTCCAATAAGTGATCCAAAATGTATTCACTTCAGGTTTACGAAAGTAACTGTAATCAGATTACTCGTTTTTCAAATGTAACGCGAGCTGAATACAGTTACTTGATTTTTGTATTCTGATTACGTAACGCCGTTACATGTATTCCGTTACAACCCAACCCTGGCAACAGCACAGACTAAATACACAGGAGAGGAATAATGATTAGGGACAGCTGAGGCTCATTGAGGCCAGGCAGGTGATTAACAGGGAAGGAAAACACACCAGGTGAGGGAGTGAGGCGATCAGCCAGGGCCAGGATGTGACAAAGCTCTAATCAAATTAACAGTTGTATTAATTATAATTGTTTATGTATACATACAATTATATATAATTATATAAAAATTGATTTGGACTCCCTATATATATATATTAGGGCTGTCAAGTTAACGCGTTAATAACGCAAAAAAAAATTAACGCGATTAACGCATGTGTATTTTTTGTCCTCGTCCGCCCCGTAGTTTCAGAGCGCATCTACAAGCTGACGCTGACAGCCCCGCTCCTGCCGCCCGCTTGCGGCAGACCACACTTCCACACTCACCGGCAGGCCCGGACTGGCCATCGGGAGGACCGGGAGGGTGTGTGTATGTGTGGCGCGAGCGAGAGAGAACGAGTACACCTTACGTGTATTGTTAGCATCTGGTGCTAGCTAGCTGCGCTAACGGATATAAGGAGCTGTTTCAATGAAAACAGAGGAGCAACATTTCGCCGACAACTGCGCCGAGCACTTGACTTTATGCAGGTAGCCAGACAGTGGGACATTGTACGAAAAGTCAGCACACTCAGCACGGATAGTGCGCGCAACATGATTGCAGCGTCCAGGCAGCTCTCGTTCGAGCATATGCCTTGAGTTGCACATAGCTCCAACGATCCATCACAGTGTCTCTCCACACACACACACACACACACACACACACACACACACACTTTGTATTATTGTATTGTATGAGAGAGTTTCCAGGTTGAATTGAGGCGAATATATAAAGAATAAATTAAAAACTTGAAAATATCCCTCTAGGGCAGGGGTGCCCATTACGTCGATCGCGATCGACCGGTCGATCGCGAAGGTAGTGTGGGTAGATCGCATGGCATTGAAAAAAAAAAAAGGAAAGAAAAAAAAATTTAATTTTTTTTTTTTTTAATTTTTTTTTTTTTAAAGTTAGCCTATCATCCATCCTTACTATGGCATTTGCCACTTGATTGACGTACAGGTAAGCCAGTCTGAGTTGTATTGTGCCATACGGGTTCATGCAGTTATGAGGGGGCCTCACCTCTTCATCTGAAGTGCAAATGCGGCACACTATTATGCGCTTATGCGGCGCAATTAGTGTAAGCGCGCCACAGTTTATCCGCCCCCCCCCTCCTGCGCTCGCGACACAGATTGGGCAGGGGCGGCCCTGTAGGTAGATCTTTTGGGCTTGGTCATTTTAAAAGTAGCTCCCAAGCTGAAAAAGTGTGGGCACCCCTGCTCTAGGGCAGCGGTTCTCAAACTGTGGTCTGCGGACCACTGGTGGTCCGCGAGGGTACTGCAGGTGGTCCGTGGAAAAAAAGCTAAATAAAATCCACTTTTTATTATCAAGGATTTTCGGGGACCCGAAGACACATTTTGAGTTGTATACACTGTTGGAAAGAGGAGATTCCTAGCTTTCTAATGATATCAGGCAGTGGGGTAGTGGTCGTTGGGCTCAACGGACATTTATGAGAGAAAATCTCTAATGTCGAGTGCAAGTGAATGCACCACAAGACACGAGCCTTGTAACCCCGGCCCTGGCGCGAGCGTGGAAATATGATTGGCGAACAATATTGTGGCTTTCCAAGTTAACATTGATTGATATGACTACGATTAAATCAGCATATACTTCTGCCAGGGGATGCCACCCCTCAAAATCTCCTGCCACCTTCTTGCCACCCCATGAATATTTTTCTAGATGCACCCCTGAGTAGGCTATATTTTTCGTTTCGTTTATTTAATAAGTTAATTTGTTTTTTGTTTGTTTTGAGATTTAAATAGATTTTGAAAGTGGAGATAGAGAGAGAGAGAGGCAGCGCTGTCTGCTTAGTTGCAATACTCAAGCCTTTATGCAACTTAGGCCTATACATTGTTTATGTTACTTATATGCCTGTGTGTGTGTGTGTGTGTGTGTGTGTGTGTTAAAGTAACCTGTATATCCTATATAACCTGTTCCAATAATTATAACCTGTTTTAATAATTATAACTTTGTCTGTGTAAAATGTATACTTATGAAACTAGACCAAGTGTTCTTATTTTGTTTTGTTTGATGTGGTCAATTGTGTGTGCGTTGACTTAGGAATGTAGAGGATCCAGTCGCCCCCCCCCGGGTTTTTAACGGGCCGGATAGGAGCATGGGGGGGTTGCAGGAGAAAGGTAATAAAACTGACACCATTGAGTCTATGCAGAGATTGTACTGAGAGAAAGATTGGGATGCGGAGTGGTACGGCCAGGTGCTGAGGATAAACGAAGATAAGGATTGGTACCTCACCCCGTGCGACCCAGAATTGTTTATTTTATGGCTGCCATAAAAGATGACCTGGGACTGATCGGCGGCGCAGGAGATCCAAAGTTCCCACACCTATGGCTGACTCACTCTGATTCGCTGTTTAGACCTCGTCGATGGCTGACTCACTCTGATTCACTGCCTAGGGCTCGCCCAGGAGTGAGTCCACCAATGGATGAACACCTAGGAGGAGCAACCGACACAACTCCTCCACACAACTCCTCTCCGTTGTGGGCATAAATATTATGAATTCTGTACACTCGGGGCCTCTGTTCTGTCTGACTGTCTGATACGTACATCGTACGGTAGTAAGAGCCAAGGCCCGAAGTACTTCGTTATATTGTACTGTTGTTTTTACCATTAAATCAGCTTATTGTTAAACCTCATATCTCTGCGTCTGAGCCGTTCCTTTTTACAGCAGACCACTCATCAAACGAACGGCGCGGAGGGGGCTCGAACCTTCAACCACTGAAGGGTGCTTCACCCCAACAGTGTGTGTGTGTGTGTGTGTGTGTGTGTGTGTGTGTGTGTGTGTGTGTGTGTGTGTGTGTGTGTGTGTGTGTGTGTGTGTGTGTGTGTGTGTGTGTGTGTGTGTGTGTGTGTGTGTGTGTGTGTTGAGCGCAGCGCCTTCTGCTTTTTGCAGTACAGTAACTAAAGTAGGAGCATACCGGTAGTTTTTTGTAGACCTGTCTGCCCGTTTTGTGAGTGCACTGCGCGCGTGCGCACTTGTGGCATTGTTTAGGATGACCTAATTAAAATACCGTCCGCCGTCCTCTTTGAGACACATACACAACGCAGACAGACACCGGTCACAAAAGTATCAGATAGGCTTCAATTTACTTTTGATTGTCTATAATTAACTATAAAAAAATATCGGCATTTTAACACTACGTTTATACTTATTTTTACGGTTTGCATATGAGGTGGTCCGCGAAAATCCTTGATAATAAATAGTGGTCCGCATAAACAAAAAGTTTGAGAACCCCTGCTCTAGGGTACATTCAGAACAGACAAAAAATGTGCGATTAATTTGCGATTAATCGCGATTAAATATTTTATATATATATATATATATACATATATATATATATACATATATATATATACGTATATATATATTATATATTTATATATATATGTATATATATATGTATATTATATGTATAATGTATATGTATATATATATATGTATATATATATATATATATATGTATATATATATATGTATATATATATATATATATAAAATATTTAATCGCGATATATATTGCTGGGCACAACATCACGCTCAACAGTGAAGCTGGCAATGCTGAACAAAACCATCTAGAGTTATAATATTTATTCAGCTGAAAAAGTCAAAGCTCTACGAAAATGTAATTAAAAATATATTGCACATGGTTGGTATTTAACAACAAGGGGTGTTATAGTCTGTGTTGTAGTGTGTGATATTGGTATTTATGGAAACATTTTACACCTTTCCTTCAAGTACTATATGTTTTAGTTACTTGTGGGGTACTTAACATGAATAATCACAGTTACTATCCTTTTGCTCCATCACATTTCAAAGAGAAATAGGCTATTGTTATTTTAACTCCACCACAGTAATCCATCTTTAGCTATACTTTTTAGTTAAAGATTTAAATCACAATTGATCAAAACTCAAAATACATATATTTTTGTATATTACCAAGTGGTTTCATGTCCAACCCACAAAAGTGTCATGCTAAATTAAGCTCTGTTGCTTGGATATCACTAGATCCTGTTACATTAGCGTAATATAAAAGTACATAACGATGTATGTGTACATTAGCATAATTACTAGCTAACCGCTAGCTGCTAACTGCCGCGGCCGTCTCGTTAATATCAAATCCATCATAACAATCCAGTACCATGCTGTCATGAACGCGCGGTGCTGTTACGTGTACAAATTGACGTGCTTAATGTGAACGAGCCTTTTGGGGGGCGTGGTTAAAGTTGCGCATGCTCTATGAGCGCACATACGGGTACTTTTCGGGCATGACGGGTAATCTGTGACGTTTCGCTCTTTCAAAAGTTGGGCCATTTTATCTTCATGCGCCAATGAGCAACTCTCATAGGAATGAATGAGGCCCCACCTCCCACGCTGTATCCAGTTCTTATTATACATCCATGATCAGGGCTCGCTGTCTCGTCCTCCTCGGCTTCTGGAAAGTGGAGTTTGTCCCAAAGCTTGCCGCTGTATTTACTCCCTCCATCTGACAGGAGGGAGCCTCGTTGAGCTGTGAGTGTCACTCCACGGAGTTCACCCCGTCACGGAGGGATAGTGTTTGGGTGGGCCTTAGACCTGGGTAGGGGGCCTACACAGTCCACAATCAAGTGTTCAAAAGGCTGCCCCATGGCAGAGATTGGTTGCAAAGGAGCAGGTTTAATGACCTGATTGGGCTTGCTAGTGAGCTGACAAGTATGACATGTATGGCAACAGAAGGAGTTGTTACAGTTGCAATTAAGGCAACAAGTAGAGTTGGAGAGGCTGAAGTACGATAAGGAGGTAGAAATTGAAGCCATTAGGCATAAAACTGAGTGTGCAAAGTTGGATGTTGAAATTCATTGGTTGGAGTTGGTAATGTTGATATCCCGGACGAGCACCCACTTGTCATAAACCGGCTCAGGGAATGTGACAAAAGAGTGGAGACAAGTCAGGTAATTGGTCTAGCACTGCATTTATTCAGGTGACACCAAAGTATACATGTAAGGGTGTGGGTATGAGTGTGTGTGTGTAGCAGGCGAACGATGAACCAAAAGTGGGTCTGGATCCTTCCGTAAGTGAGGCGTTAAGGAGGTTGCAAAATCCAGCTTTCCTGACTAAACGCTTCTAGGTCGAGGTTATGGATTTATGATTGCTTCACTGCACAGAGCATTTTCTCCCGGACTCTGAAGACACGTTTGGGACACACACACACACACACACACACACACACACACACACACACACACACACACACACACACACACACACACACACACACACACACACACACACACACACACATAAACCTCTTCATTTATGCAGGATGTATCTAGGAGGACAGGGCTTATAAGATAAGATAGTACTTTATTGATCCCAATTTTGGAAATGTTTGTGTTGCAGCAGCATAAAAAGACATGGCATTATACAATAAAAATTAAAAGACAAGAAATAAACAAGAAAATCTACATGTTGAATTTACAAATTAACAATAACAAGATATAAAGCAAGGTAACTGAAGTTACCTACTGTAACTCCAGTTTCTATGAGTATTGGCGTAGCCCTCTAAGGCTATCGCTATTGGGTAATCCCCTGCGCGCCCGCGCAGCACTGAAACACTTGTAGTCCACGCCCACTCGCAAGGTGGGCCCCCACCCTCGGGCTCCCTTCCGGTATAAATAGGAAGGAGGCCCGACAATCTGCTCCCACACAAACAACTTTTCTTCAGCTATTCGTGGAGCCAGTGGGGCCCAGAACTTAGAGGGCTATGCCAATACTCATAGAAGCTGGAGTTACAGTAGGTAACTTCAGTTCTATTTCGTATATGGCTTCGCCCTCTAAGGCTATCGCTATTGGGTTAATGGCGAAGCAGATGTAGTCTGCGCCCCACTGGGTCCCCCCGGTACTGGAAGCACAGACACACCTGCTCAGATAAAACCCATGCCTATTGCGCCATGCGAATGGCGCATCACAGTCCCTGGAATATAGCATAACATGAATATTTACCATGAGGGGACGCAGGCTGGGAACAATACATACCCGCCGCTGTGATAAGTAGAGACGAAGGTCACACTTTGCCCAGCGACAAAAAGAGGGGGAACACGGGCACTCTCTGCGTGTAGACAGGCAGGAGAGCGCACAGCTGGATCCCTGACATCACTCACTCTGACAAGACACTCGTACAAAATGTGTCAGAGGAAACAAGGAAACATCCCTCTCATAAGAGGGGAAAGGGGCCGCTCTTCGTGTGCCGAGAGGCAGGAGAGAGGCGCACAGCTGGATCCCTGACGTCACTCACTCTGACAGGACACTCAGCACAGGGTGTGTCAGAGAGGAATGGGAGACATCCCTCAAATAAAATTGAATAAAGGAACAGGGGGAAGACCAAGATGCAGCAGTGCAAATGTCTTCCACTGACATTCCTCCGTGCAAAGCCGTGGAGGAGGAAATTCCTCTGGTGGAGTGCGCACTGATGTTCTCGGGGGATCCGCCCCAGAGGAGACATATGCCTGTGACACAGCCTCACACAGCCAGTGTGACAGCCGTTGTGCAGACAGAGGCTGCCCGATCGAGCGCTCTCTGTAATGCACAAACAGGCGCTGAGAACGGCGCAAGGCAGCCGTGCGCGCCACATAGCAGGCCAGCGCGCACGGACAGAGGAGATGAGACGTGGCTTCTTCCTCCGACCTGTGAGGAGGGGGAAAGAAGCCATCCAGGGTGATCACTCTTGATTTAAAAGAGCTTGTGATGACCTTGGCATAAAAGCCGGGTTAGGGCGTAAAACAGCTGAACTGCCATCTCCTTGGATCCGGAGGCATGACGGAGCCACAGAGAGAGCAGACAAATCACTCACCCTTTTCGCTGATGTTAGAGCCAAAAGTAGTACTACTTTGGCTGATAACAGTTTAAGGGGAACCTGAGCAAAGGTTCAAATGGGGATTTGCTTAGTGCGCGTAACACTAAAGCCAAATCCCACTGAGGCGCCAGTGCGCGTGACACAGGTCTGAGTCTCCGTACTCCTCGCAGAAAACGTTTCGTCAGGGGGTGACTAAACACCGTCCCGACCCGAAACCTACGTGACAAGATGATATGGCAGCAGCATATACCTTGATTGTGTTGAAGGCCAAATTCCTGTCCAGCAACAGCTGGAGGAATGACAGCACGTGAGGCAGGGGGCACGTAATGGGTCCAGGCTTTTCGCCACACACCAACGCTGGAAAGCTGTCCACTTGGCTGTGTAGGACGCTCTGGTAGACGGCCCTGGCTCCTTGAATGGTACGTACAACATCTTGAGAGAGGCCCAGCCCCTCTAAATGTTCCCGTTCAGGGGCCATGCCCATAGGTGCTGGCCTATCACAGGGTGACTGCTGATCGCTCCCTCCACCTGCGAGAGAGCGTCCCCCGCCACGGAATTTTCCACGGTTTGCCTGACAGCGTACGCTGTAGGCATGGAAACCAGGAAGCGCCCGTGCGCTCCGGGGCAATAGGATCATTGACAGTCGCTCCTCCTGCACTCGGTCCAGGCACCGAGGAATCAGCGGGACTGGTGGAAATGCGTACAACAGTCCCCTGGGCCACGGTCGATGTGCGAACGCGTCCACCCCCAGGGGGGGGTGGTCCTGCGCTTTCAGGGAGAACCAGAGGGCGCACTGCGCGTTCCCGCGTGCGGCGAACAGATCCACCTCTGCTCTCCCGAACCGGCTCCATACCTGGGAGACCAGCTCGGGATGGAGGCTCCAGTCCCCCTGGCGAGGACCTCCTCTGGACATGAGGTCTGCCCCTTTGTTCAGCTCGCCGGGAACATACATTGCTCTGATGGAGAGCAAGTGTGATCGCGCCCATATCAACAGCGGCCTGGCTGTGTTCAACAGCTGCGCTGAGCGAACTCCGCCCTGGCGATTGATGTAGGCTGCCGCGGCTTTGTTGTCTGTGCGAATCAACACATGCTGATTCCGCAGCAACGGGGCAAAATGCTGGATTACTCTCCGTACGGAGAGCAATTCCAGCACGTTTATGTGGAGGGACATGTGAGCCGGCCACTGTCCCCCCACTGCCTGCGACATACACGTTCCTCCCCACCCTGAGAGAGATGCGTCTGTGAACACCGAGATGTGTGACGTAACTCTGCCCAGGGGCACACCCGCTGACAGCACGTGGGGACTTTTCCAATAGGTTAAGTCTGAACCCACGGAAGGAGGGATGGCCACCATGCGCCTCTTCTGTCGCACGGGGTCGATGCGCAGGCGAATAAACCACCTCTGGAGTATCCTCATGTGAAGGAGACCCAGGGGGATCACCACGTGACCAGCTGCCATCATGCCCAGCAGCTGCATCACGGAGAGGGCAGTCACCACGCTGCGAGGTGTGACGCGTCGGAGAAGAGCTGTCAGTGCCTCCACTCTCTGCTGTGAGAGTCGCGCTCTCATGCGGGCTGAGTTCAATTCCACACCCAGGTAAACAATACTCTGGGAGGGAAGAGGAGCTCTTCTTCCATTTATTAGAAACCCAGCTTTGACAGATGTGATACGAGCTGTACCGTCTGTAAAGCAACTTCCTCCCTGGAGCGAGCCAGCAACAGCAGGTCGTCCAGGTAAAATAGTACTCTCATCCCTCCTCTGTGTAGCGGCTGCAGCGCCGTCTCTACACACTTTGAAAAGGTGCGAGGAGCCAGGGAATAACCGAACGGCAGACGGTTGTACTGGTACGATATTCCCTGGAATGAGAAACGCAGGAATTTCCTGTGTTTCGGGATGATGGGTACGTGGAAGTAAGCATCCTTCAGGTCTACAGAGGTGAACCAGTCCCCCTGGTGAACACACTCCAGCACCTGTTTGATCGTCAGCATGTGAAAAGGCCTTTTCATTATTGCTTGTTGAAACTGACAGATCGAGGATGGGTCTCATTCCCCCTGTCTTCTTCGGGATAAGAAAATAGCGGGAGTAATACCCCTGATTTTCTTCCCCTTGAGGAACCCTGGAAATAGCCTCTTTCAACAGGAGTTCCCGCAGCTCTGACTGGAGCGCAAGACACTGTTCCTGGGATGACAGGAGTGTTTCCTGTATCCCATTGAACTGTGGGGGGGAGAGGTGAACTGCAGGGTGTACCCTCTGCTGATCAACCTGCTCATCCATCTGTCCATCAGACACACGCGCTGCCACTCTGAGAAACACTCTGAGAGCGGGCGCACGTGCTCGAGATGTGTTGTGGTCGTCATGGTGACGAGCCACGTCAGAGCCCTCGCCGCCGCTGCCCGTGAGGCAACCCAAGGTGGGCCTGGAGCGAAAGGGCTGTGAGGGAGCCTCCACACGCTTGCGTTTCACTCCGGCTCTCATCATGAGGTGTGTACACACTCAGGGGATGAGTGGAGGTGTGTGCAGTGACGTCAACATGAGGCGTCATAACTGCTCTCATGGGCTTATTATGACCGTGTGTAGGAGGCGTATCTCGGACAGAGGAATGCCGCGAGCTCTGCGGTTTATTAACCGATAGGTTAAAACCAGCAGACTTCTGCAGCGAGCCCTGCTGCCTACTAATCAACGATTGTGGCAGCGGCTTAGTTAGCGAACTCTGCAGTTTATTAACCGATAGATTAAAAACTGCAGGTTTTTGCAACGAGCCCTGCTGGCTACTAACCGATAGGTTATAGGCAGCTGGCAGAGTGGGGATATGTGAGAAACACTTGATACTGATGCCTCAGACAACAAGTTGGAAAATGAACCCATTTCATTTATCTCACAACCCCCCCCCAACACGTCAGAAGACTCACCGCCAGAAGACCCCTCTGTCTCTGGGGTGGCGGGGGAGCAGAGACGTGGGGCGGAGCCCCTGCCGCCGCCGACGGGCGAGCCTGACGCCGCGGCTGCGGTTGCTGTGTGCGTCTCTCCGCCTGCCGCTGTGGCCGGGTTGGACGCTGCGGCTGCTGCGGGCGTTGGTGCCGCTGTGGCCGCCCCGCAGGCTGGAGCCAGCTAACGTGCTGGCGGATGTCGTCCGCCTGTTCTGCAGCCGCCTTCATGGACTCCAACATGGCGTGGAATTGGGGTCCGAACAGCCCGTCCGGGCTGATTGGAGCGTCCATTAGCACCTTCCTGGCCGTCTCCGTAACAGACGCCTGCTGCAGCCAGAGGTGGCGCTGAATCTGCGTCACCCACGCGGCGATCCTTGCCTGGGAGACAGCAACGGACGCGCACAGTGTGAGCGCCGTGCTGGCCGCCTTGCTGATCTCCTCCGCGGCCAAGGTGGTGGACCGCTCCACCAGCGTCACCAACGAGTTGGAGAGCAGCGCGATGTTGTTCGCCGCCGCCGACACCTGAAAGGCACACTGGTGCACCCGGTCGGCCTGGCGGGCAACATACTTACCTCCTGATGGCGGGAAAAGCGTGGCCAGATCGGATCACTCCTGACCGTCTGCACCCGCGAAAACAACCTCCGGCCATGTCGTCCGGAGCACACCTCTCCTGAGCTAGGGGAACGGGGAGACCTCTGCAGGCGGCCGCCTTGCATATGATCTCCGGCAGTTCCCCCAGGATGCCACCTATCGCCGGCCAGCGCCGTGATGACGGAGAAGGGGACCGTGTCGGCCGTCAAGCCGGCACCCTGCTCCGACTCTGTCTCCCCGTCCGGGGAGAGGAGGGAGGGGAGAACCGCACGGTGAACCGTGGAGGGAGGTGGGGTAGGAGTCGTCCGACTCCTGCCCGGCACTCGGCTCCAGGGAAATGAGGCTGCCGCCCACAGGCTCGAAAGCCTGGACGGGCCAATCGTCCGAGGGGAGACGGGCACAGTGGGTGCATGCGACCTGCTGGCTGAGAGCCGCGTACTTGTGCTCTGACCCCAGGCAGGATTCGCATGACGTGTGCTGGTCGTAGCTCATGATATACCAGAGCCACATGAGGGACAATCTCTCACACAGTTGGTACTCATGTTTGCTAATCGAAGTGTCTCTTGTGCTTCAGTATCTTACGGGGTGCTGAAGAAAAAGAGGGAGCAGATTGTCGGGCCTCCTTCCTATTTATACCGGAAGGGAGCCCGAGGGTGGGGCCCACCTTGCGGGTGGGCGTGGACTACAAGTGTTTCAGTGCTGCGCGGGTGCGCAGGGGATTACCCAATAGCGATAGCCTTAGAGGGCGAAGCCATATACGAAATAGAACACGCACAAGAAGAGATGACAAACACAGAAGGGTAATCACAGGACAAGACACAGCTGGGCAGGGGAGGCAGAAACACAAGGGCAACAGGTGAACACAATCAGACAATCAGACACAGGAGGGAAACTTAAGACAGGAAGGCAAACACAGTAGGATCAGACAAGACACAAATGCAGCCTCCGAAGGGTGCAGCCCCTGAATTGAGACACGGCCAAAGAGGAAAACATTTCAAAATAAAAAAGGTGGAAAATGAAAACAACATAAATCCAAAACCATGACAGCAGGGTTTCTTCAAATTAACAGATTGAGGGGTTGGGTAGCTCTGCTGCCCACTAGCTCCTATAGGCTGCTCATCCTGCAGATGACGATCAGGCTCCTTAATTCCATTAGGGGAAAGAGTCCATCCATCTAAAGTGAAGTTCCATCTGGCCTGACTTAAAGGGCTGCAGGACCGTGATGACTGGGCAGATACTGCTGAAGGATGAAATCCTGGATCACTCAGGTTGTCCTCCTCTGGACCTACTGCATACTGTGCTGTGTGTTGATAACTAGGATTATACGATTATCCTGGTGAAGTACAGGACTGAGGTTCTGGATGCTGTAAGCACTTCCACATGGCTAGTGAAAGTGTTCTTTTTTCCAAAGTCCAGGAGTAAGTTTAAAAGAGACATGGGTCCAAGAATAGGGGCCTGTTTTCTTTCAGATACATGATCTATGGAAGTGCAAAGAAATTATTAAAGTGTTGAGTGCTAAATAAAAAAAAATGTTTGACCATTAACATTTTAGAATACTTACAATGAGTGTCCAGTGTGCCCTGTCATAGACAGCTCTGGCTGCCACATCATGTTTTGACAAGTCCAACTGAAAAATATTTGTACATACATCAGTATATACATATGTTCATATATACACTTATTTCTAGTCCTACTCTACTCACCTTTCTTAAACCTCCTTTGTGGGTTCCCTGCCAGAGGGAAGTCATCAGGTAGGAGTCCAAAATTAACACCCCAGCTTTGGCCCCAATCTATAAATACAACAGTATCTTTAGAACCCATTTTCTACCCACCATGTCTCAAGGTTCAAGGCTTTTATTGGTCATAAGTGCATAGCTACAGTGTAGTTATGACGATGAAAATCTTAGGTCACAGGCTCCTCCAACAGTGCAACACAATAAAATAGAAAAACAGAAAAAATAGTGCAAGTAAATAAAAAAATAAAAATAGTGAAATAGTGCAATAAGAGTCTATATACAAGTGATTGGAATATGATATATTAGATAAATAATTTCTAAGTTGCAGCCAGATGAATGTTATAGACAGGGCTGCACATAACTGGTGCCAAAAAGGAGCACCGGAACATTTGAAAAAAGGCGCTTTTGCGCACCAACATTGAGAAAGAGAGAGAGAGAGAGAGAGAGAAAAGAGAGATGAGAGAGAGAAAAGAGAGAGAGAGAGAGAGAGAGAGAGAGATATTTGCGAGTTGCATAAGAACTGGTAAGATAGCAGGGTTTCCCACACATAGACTTTACTTGGGCGGGCCGCCCAGGTATATTAACGGCCGCCAAAGTATAATTCGCGAGCCATTTAGGTTTAATTTTTTTAATCCGTCCGCAAGCACCACGGCATCTGCGATCCCTCGCTCTACCCCTCGCTATCGCGTGAAAATATGAAAAAAGCGATGTGCACCCCTGGTTATAGATGTTGTTTCAAAAGGTCAGGTGTTTAACAGTCTTCTGGCCTGTGGGATGAAACTGTCCCTGAGTCTGGTGGTTTTAGTCCTGATGCTGCAGTACTGCCTGCCAGACGGCAGCAGACAGAACAGTTTGTGGCTGCTGTTTCTTGAATCCCTCGAAGACATCCTCCCTTTCCACCAAGCTGCAGACTTTGTCTTCTGTTATCTGCCACAGAAAACCGTATGAATGAGTTAGTTATCAAAGTTATCAAATTTAAAACATATAATTAATAAATGGGTGAAAATTGCTTGTGTCCATAATGGGCAGCATTAATATATACCCACATGACAGCTCATTGTTACTTTGTAATTCTACTCCACTACAATTCAGAGGTTAACCTGGTATTTTTACTCCACTACATTTGTTTTAGTTACTTTGCAGATTCTGATTAATGATTTGAAATATAAACAACCCTTAAATCAGACTTTAGTTACACCTGAGTAAAATTCAGGGAAGGTGATTGTCAAGTGCCAACAATCAGGCCAGATATTTGATAGTTGGTGCTTGAGAAGACTAAACATTTATCCGCAGATCCCTATAAAGTATATTCATTACTCGTTATTCTCTAATAGTTAATTAAAGACTGTATATAATGGATATTTTGCACATCCATTTCAAGATTTTCAAAGGTTTATTGACATATCATATACACAACTACGTTGAAGTTATGCAATGAATTAAAAACTTGGGTCACAGGTTCCTCAACAGTGCATTACAAGACATCTATCAATATGTGTGTATACCTCCACCATTAAACTGTCATATTCTGCACATTTCTTATACTATCTATATACATAAGAGTATAATTCATATGTATAATATCAGTTAAAATAAGTGCTTCAACATAGTTAACATTGCAGGAAAGCAATATATTAGACGTTAAGTACTTTGTCAGGCTTAATATTTATCTGTAGATACCCCCAAAGCTTTTTTCTTATTTAAAAGAAGACCTTAACATAAAGTATTCTTTAATGTTTAACCTGTTAACCCCCGAGCCTGTTTTTCAGGTCTCAGGCTCGAAAATTACATTTCCAGAACAAATGACCATAACTACACTTCTAAAAGGGGAAAATTAATTAAAAAAAAATTCAAAGTAATGATAAACCTGTGAGTTGGATGTAGAAAAGTCAGAATCAATATAGATGTTTTTTATTTTAAAGAAAATTCAGATTGAACAACTGTAAATGATAGTGTCCGTCCAAAAATTCTTTTTTACTTATAGTGAAAACCACCCTTGAATGATGGGATGGTAGACTAAAAGCTTTAGGAATCCAAAGTACAACATATAATAAGTACCCTGTATCAAGATTGATGCAAAACAAGTGACATTTGACCTTTTTAGAGAGATTTAGCACAAAAAAAACACTTCTGGGGTCATTTGGGTGGAAATGGGCGTTTTTGCCGTTTCTCTGGAACCCATTGGTCGATTTTGGTGATTGACATCTCCTTTTAACCGTTAGAGCCAATAGAATCGAAGGGGAATTTCCACATACACACCAACGTTACCAAAAAAAAGTGGGGGCTTTGCGCATGCAGTTTCCCCAAATCGAAACCTGTCTCACGCTCAGAAAACGTAAAAGTAGGTTTATTGCCTATGGATTATCAGAAATCATTTCAAAGTGACACAGACACATTGGATTAACCTATGGATTAACCTTCAGCAGCGTTTTTATCGTTTTAAGGCGAGACACCCCAGGTGAATAGGGTAATTTTTTTAACTTAAAGATATCAGCTAGAAATTTCTCCAGTTAATTACTTACAATAAGGCAATTGTTTTTTGTATTACAAGTTTTCTGAAATAGCATGTTTAAATATGCAAATGAGCCATTATCTAATTAAATATGCGCATATTTTAACACATTTCAGGAACCGAAATCTGAACTTTGGATAAAGCCAGGTTCAAAATTCTTGTTTCATTTTGTAGTCATATTAGTATCTAAGGCTTTTACAGAAGGGATTTTGGATACCTCTTTTTATCACTAAATAAATCAGAAAATACTGTCAACAGCCCTAAAATATCCATTTTCGCCATGTTTTTAGGTATACAATGTTATATAATCCAGGCTATGAATGATATATGAACAAACCCTTCTGTAAAAGCCTTCATAATATTGATAGGAATATAACTGGAAGGTTTGGTGTATCTACGTGCTACTGAAGTGGAAATTTCTGACTCAGAGTAGGAGAAAAAACTCATTTCTAGAAAACGACCTTTAAAGATTGCAGTGTGGCGCTAGCTAAACCCTCCTGTTCTTTGAATGATAGCTTGCGCCTCGACGCACTCCATGAAGGTATTTCATGTTCGGGGTCATTTGTTTTTTGTATAACCTTGCTTCGTGCAAGTGACAATTGTTGTCGTCTTCTTTGTGAACGTTTCGCCGTTCTTTTGCCATTTTGAGATTTAAATTTCTAGCGGAAAGCTAACCAGGAAGTGTTTTAGCACACCTGGTGACGCATCTGAACGAATCACTTTGTCAGAAATTGACAACAGCCAATGAGATTTCGTTTCTTGGTTTAAGACCCCTTTGTACTTTCACGATTGGTTGCTGATACAAAGGAAATGACCATATTTGGATCCGATGAGATTGTGCAGGAGAGACGCAGCTTTCCAACGATATCTCTGATGACATGGTGCAAACAGTGGTCGCGGTACTTTATGTTACGTTAGAATGCTAACTTTTGGTGAATTTAGGAGAAATCTACATACGCAAATAGACAAACTATAGTAAAATAAACACTTAAATGTGTATTTTGTACGTTTTCCTTCCAAAAGCCTGAAAGAAAACATGTTATAGAATCAAAATAGCACAAAATCTCAAAATTGACCAGTGCTTGAAAAACGATGTTTTTGCCTGCCGTGTCTCGCCTTAATGCCATTGAAGACAACTTTTGATCAAACAACAACGAAGGTAAGACATAGTGCCGTTTTTTGCTACCTAGCGCAACGTGTTATGATGTCTGTTTTTGTTTATTATGTCGCGAGTTCTTATCATGGAGTGATGATATATATACCCATCGATTCTGTGTCTTCTCACGATGCTAATCGATGGGTTGGATGGGCAGTTACGATAAGTAATAAGGGTGTTATGAGTGAGTTTCTGTGCAAACGCTGTTAGCATTTTTTCGCTCGTGGCTAATTCAGAGGCTCAGCGTTAGCTTTGTTTTTTTTAGCAAAAAAAAAAAAAAGATCAGTTAGCTGAGTTTCTTCCCGTTACATGGATATAAAACATTCATAGTTTATTAAATATTAAGAAGCCCTCAGAAGCTGTTTCCTGCAGATGATGCGTTTTTCCGCCCGGGGGCGGGTCGATGGGGTTCAACAGCTTAAATAAAGGTTAATTAGTTTTTTCTGTTTTGCACATCCTCCTATTAATATCTTTGTGCATCCGGCACTAAACTCTTTTATTGCAGAGATCACTTACAGCAGGGGTGGGGAACCTCCGGCCTCCGGGCCGTATACGGACCGCGAGACCATTTCATACGGCCCTTGAGGTAATTTATAAACACACGCAAAAAAAAAAATTAAAGAAATCTAGACCGCAAAAGATTTAAACAAGCGAGTGCATGTTTTTCCTGGCCAAGGTCAGGGTCCTTGAACACAACACGAGCCTAATGTGTCATCACGTGGTATATGTCTCGCCTGACACATGCTGAAAGAGAGCACCGGAATGCCGCTCCGCCACTTCAAAAATTGCAGTACCCATAAGGAGCCGTACACATGCCGCAGTTTTTGCGTGGCTGTGTCTTTAGTTGTAAGCCCAGTGACGATCTGTTCATCTGTCATACTGATCATACAGTCAATAACTTTGTTGTTATCAGCATCTGGTTAGCTAGCTATGCTAAAGAATATAGGCCTAAGAAGCTTTTTCTACAACCAGTGAGCAAGGGAATGCTCCGGTTTTTGGACAAAATTAACATGAGATCCCTCCGGCCATTGGACGTACTTCGTCTCACTGGAATATTAACGGTCAGATGTAATACAAAATCGCCCCCATTTCTCCGGCCAATGACGGGAGAGTTTTGAAAGTGACAAAACACTGTTCCATACATTTAAAAACACTTAAACAATTAAACAATGTTTACCCAGGATTCAGGCACCTTCCCTGGCTTGTATAGTGCGGTGATGCGCCCTGGAGGTATCAGACTATTTAAAAAATGTATACCCAGGATTCAATCACTTTTCCTGGCTTTTAAAGTGCAGTGATGAGCCCTGGTAGTATCAGACTATTTTAAACAACTTTTCCCCGCCTTTCAAACACTTATTCCTGGGTTTTAGCCTGTAATGTTGCACGATATCATTTAACATTGACCCTCTCCTGAAAATGTACATATTCTGTGCATTTCCAGGAGAGGTTCAATGTTAAATGATATCGTGCAAAATGACTGGCTAAAACTCTCTTCCAGACGTTTAAAAACACTTCTCCCGACCATTTAAACATTATTTCTGCCTTGTAAAGTGCAGTGATGAGTTCTGGTAGTATTAGTATATTTCAAACAACTTTTCCCCGCCTTTCAAACACTTATTCCTGCCTTAAAAAGTCAAGTGTTGCACAGCCTGCTCTCTGGGTACACTCTTTCTCTATTCACACCACTTTTACCCATGATTCAAACACTTATTCCTGGGTTGAAAAGCCAGGTGCTGCATGCTGCTCTCTGGGTACACTCTGTCTCTATTTACACCACTTTTCCCAACACTTCCCAATAGTGTTTTGAACACTATTCCCGGGTAAACATGTTATGTTTTGACCCTGGTTGTCTTTGTCCTGATTTAAAACAGTTCCCCCGACTTTTAACACTAATGTACCCATGATTAGAACACTATTCCCCGGTAAAATGTTATGTTTTCACCCTGGTTGTCTTTGTCCTGCTGCTGCTGCAGCAGCCTGGTTCTCTGGGTACTCTATGTCCATATTTAAGACAGTTTCCCCGCATTTTAATCACTATTTCCGCCTTGGAAAGTGAGGTTCTCTCCACACTTTTCCCCCTAAAATGATTTTAAATCATTATTTTTGCATTTAAATGATTTATTATATCATTAATATGGTTCCCTGAAACAATGCACATAGTCTGGAGCTCACTGGGGTCCTGCATATGCTTTAATCAGGCGTTTTAACACTTTTTTCCATGAAAATGATTTTTAATCACTATCATGGGGCTATATAAATCCAATTCCGGGTAATTCGGAGCACAATTGTACCTTTTACTATTTAAATGTATTTGTATTATATTTTTTTGGGCTAGGAAAGTGACATTTCTGGGTGATTTTGTTTATGGAGCTTAGCCCACAAATCCTGGAGGTTCCAGGCCGAATGTGGGTGCTCACAGGCAGCCTGCCATGCGCACCCACCCGTGTAAATAAAAAAAAAGGTGAAGAAAATGGTCAATTATACTTTAAAATAATTCAAAATGAATTTTATTTTTCTAGCTTGAAGTGAATTTTAAAACATTTATCAACGGAGAAGGGGAAAATACGTTTGGGGCTTTTCCGCTTCTCCGTTGCACGTTGCAACGGAGAAGGGGAAAAGTGTCCGGGGCTTCATCTCCTCTTCTCTGTTGATAAATGTTTAAGAATTACATTTAGACTACTGTCTGCACGAAATCGGAAACCCGGTTTTTGGGTGCACTCAGAAAAAAAACGGCTGTCTGCAAACACGGAGGTGAAGTGTCCGCTCACCATGCACTCTGGGTCAGCCTTCGTTTGTGCCTAAAGACCCCCCAGCCTGGTTCTCAAAAAAGTTTACTCTGACAAATGTGCCTCTGGAGGAATGTGAGGGGAGTTGACAGGGGACTCATTATGAGGCACTATTTTCGGATACTTTTTTTCATTTTCATGCCTTTTTCATGGATGAATTGAAATTTTTATTTCTACATTTTGGTAAATTTGACCCAGTTCTGGCCACCGCGTTGCCTGGAGGATAGGACCGAGAGATGACAGGGGTCTCTGGCAGCCTCACAAGACACTATTTTTGGACACATTTTTTAATTTTCATTCATTTTTTCATGGATGAATTTAAAGTCATTTTTTTAAACTTTTTGGTCTGTTTCACCCAGTTCTTGCCACCGCGTTGCTTGGAGGATAGGACCGAGAGATGACAGACTCTGTGGCCCGCCTCACAAGTCACTATTGTCGGACACTTTCTTTGCTTTACCCCGGTTCTATCACTCTTTCCTCCTTTGACCATACAACCCGTTTCCTGCTGGGGTGCTGCCTGGTTCCGGGGCACCCCAAACCCTCTCATGGTCGGGGCACCATGAATTGATGCATCGGACCCAATGTGGCCATCACCAGCCCCGCGTTGGTGCGGATATGGGACCATCCAACCCGGTGGCTCCCCAAGGTCGGGGCACCATGAATTGATGCATCGGACCCAATGTTGCCATCACCAGCCCCGCGTTCTTGCGGAGGTGGGACCATCCAACCCGGTGGTAACCCAAGCCCTCCCTTGGTCCGTGCACCATGAATTGAAGCATCGGACCCAGTGTTGCAATCACCGGTCACGCTAACGCATATAAACGGAGAAATTGAACAGAATTTTAATCAAATTCATTGTGTCTGTTCTAGTAAGGATGTCGTCCGAATGCCCGGTGTGCAGAGTCTTCTATCTGGTTGAACAAGCACCTTAAGCACAAACATGTAGTGCGGAACTTGGAGGAGAGAGGCATCATTCTGAAAATGGCCAGTGGCAGGATAAATGTTCGGACCAAACCCTGTCCGATCGCAGGGTGTTCGTATGCTGGGAAGAGACTGGACCGTCATGTAACTCATGACCACCCTGAGTTCTCCCAATATGAGGCACATCAGGTCCTGGCAAGGCTGAAGCATAGTGTGGCCCTGCAGTTGCTCCATGACCTCTGTGAGACTAACCCCATCATTGGAATGGCTACATCATTGGATATAGACCCCGGGCACCCTCCACCCTTCTCCCCACATACCGAGTGTGACAACGAGGACTGCAGGCAGGTGATGCTGGAAAATGTGGCATTGAGGGCTCACAAGGATGCCCTCAATGATGAGGTGAAGACCCTGCGCTCCAGGCTGAAAAAGGAGCTAAAACCCAGGAAGCAGAGTGCCACTGCTGCTGTGCTTGAGGAAGAGGAAGAATTGATACGATTTAAGGGCCTTCCAATCCCAAGTACCTCCGGCATAAACACAGTAGCCTCCGGCAGCAATACCCCTCTCAAGATCCATGTCAAGACTGTCATGCAGTCCCCAGTAGCCTCCGGTGGGAAGAACCCTGTCAAGACTGTCATGCAGTCCCCAGTAGCCTCCGGTGGGAAGAACCCTGTCAAGACCCCTGTCAAGACTGTCATGCAGTCCCCAGTAGCCTCCGGTAGCGAGACCCGTGTCAACCCCTGCCCAGACTGCATCAGTCCCCAGTAGCCTCCGGTAGCGAGACCCGTGTCAATACCCCTGCCCAGACTGTCATGCAGTCCCCAGTAGCCTCCGGTAGCGAGACCCGTGTCAATACCCCTGCCCAGACTGCTAGTCAGTCCCCAGTAGCCTCCGGTAGCGAGACCTGTGTCAATAGCCCTGCCCAGACTGTCATGCAGTCCCCAGTAGCCTCCGGTAGCGAGACCCGTGTCAATACCCCTGCCCAGACTGCAAGTCAGTCCCCAGTAGCCTCCGGTAGCGAGACCCCTGTATGCCAGAAGACCCGTGCGTCTGTCTACAATAAGCTGAAAGCTAAGCTGGCTAAGGACTCGCCCTCCCCCCCAAATCACTGGTCCACTGGGAATGGACGGGGGAATACCATGCGTGAAATCACGTTGCCTAAAAGTATGGAGGCGTACCTTCAGACATACAGGGATCATTGTGTGGGTGTCGCTCCGACAGTAAAACAGAAAGAAAATGCTCTGTCGAAGGTCAGCCGGATAAAACACTTCCTCACATTCATGTCCCATGGTGTGAACCGGCTGTCAGACTGGCTGTTCCTAAAAGACACCAAGAAGATCCGTGGCTGGATCAAGTATATTTCAAAGTCGGGCCGGGCAGTCACGACATCGGAGTTCTTCCTGAAGAATGTGAATCATTTCATGAGGTACATGTCTGAGTCAAAGCTCCGGGGGTGCAGGCTCACCCAGTCTGATATGACCCACATAATCAGAGAGGTGAAAGCCAACATGAAAAACATGAAGAAGGCAGTTACTGTCCACCAGTTTAAGGTGAAGAGGAATAAACTGGATCGTCTGCCGAGCCAAGCTGAACTTCTCGCCGCCATGGCGGCCGCTGAGAAGCTCCTCGACCTGATGACCAGCAAGGCGACCTCAATCACCCAGTACCTGCTATATGGCTATCTAACCCTCCATTGGAGCCTCCTCTATGGCCACCGTCCGGGCGTGTACGCACACATGACCAACACTGAGGTATTAGAGGGGGACAAAAGGGGAACTGCTGATGGCTACATCATCCACGTACAGGATCACAAGACGGCCAAGACATTTGGCGAAGCACAGCTGGCGCTTACAGTAAAGGAGTTTAGCTGGGTCATGCGGTGGATGGGGATAAAAGAGGCATTGCTGGGTCCTCAGAATGAATTCTTCCTTTTCACAACGGGGGTTTTGGCATCCAAGAACCTGAACGCTCACTTGAAGAGGAAATGGGCTGATGCTGGGCTAGAAACAGCCGTCACCTTCACAATCCTGCGCACTGCCCTGGCTGACAATATCAAGCATCACCAAGATCCAGAAATCCGGTCGATTCTCGCCAGGTTTATGTGTCACGACATAACCACGGCTGACCGGTTCTACGCGAATGCGCCTGGAATAAAGGAGGCATTGAAAATCCGCTCAATGTTCAGGGCGTCATCGGTTGCGGCAGCAGCTGCAGCAGCATCAGAAGGATGTCTACCACTGTCAGATGGGGATACCTCCGAAGAGGGCTCCGGGGCTGAGAGCAGCAGACAAGACCCCAACGATACCTCTTCTTCAGAGCATGAGCAACCTGATGGGTCATTGGAGCGGGAGCGGGAGCAGCAGCAGCAGCGGAAGCGGGAGGGAAAGAGGCCAATGAAGTCGGGACCGGGGCCGGTTGACTCAACCTGTTTGCCCTGGTGCACCGTACGAATTAGACCCCTAATATGGTCCCCGGGCCCCCGCTAAACATTGGGAGTATTTATACCGTGTATACTGTTTTTGTTATGCATACTGTGTATACTGTTTTTATTAAAATAAAAACATTGTTATAATTAAATAAATATTAAATATAACCTTGAAGGTTCCCAGGGGCAGATAAAGTGCCACTTTCCATCAGCACCCGGGAGGCACTCTCCTTGGTGCTGAACCCCGTGATGAGCGCTCAAGTGTTGGCGGAGGAGGTGTAAGCCAGAGGAGGGTGAAAAAAAGTTAAAGTGTTTGAACCTCCAGCCCAGAAGGGGGGTGGTGGTGCCAATAAGAAGGCCGAATTTGGATGCTGAGGGGCGGGCAGCGTTAAGGTTACCAGGGGCATGAGAACATCCTCCACAGGAGGGGTGGTGGTGCCCTGAAGAAGGACGAATATGGATGCTGATGTGCGGACAGAAAAGCACCACAAAATCCACCCCCCTTTTAGGGTTACCAGGGGCACGAGGTTCTGGTGGGTGTGAATATCTGGGTTTAGTCCGTGGGGGAGTGCTTAAGTGTGGGTACCCGGGCACTCACGGTGTGCAAGGTTATGGAAGTGCCCATGTTAGGGAGAGATGCTGAAGGTCATTAGTCTGTCCTTTGGTGGTCTGTGAGCCACCAAAGAGAGGTGCTTTTCCCGGTCTCTTTTCTGGAGGTATGAAATAACCTGTTTGCCCATGTTAGGGAGAGATGCTGGAGGTCTTAAGTCCGTCCTATGGTGGTCTATGAGCGTCCAAAGAGAGGGACTTTTCCCGGTCTCTGTCCTGGATGTCTGAAATAAACTAAGTGCACATGTTAGGGACACATGTTGGAGGTCATTAGTCCGTCCTTTGGGGCTCTGTGAGCTGCCAAATAGAGGTGCAATTACCCGGTCTCTCTCCCGGAGGTCTGAAATAACCTAAGTGCCCATGTTATGGAGACATGCTGGAGGTCATTAGTCCGTCCTTTGATGCACTATTCCCCGCCTTTCAAACACTTATTTCTTGGAAGAGCAGGTGCTGCACAGCCTGCTCTCTGGGTAAACTCTGCCTCTATTTGCAACACTTTTCCCCGCCTTTCAAACCCTTTTCCTGGGTTGAAAAGTGCTGTGATGCCGGCTTATTTTTAGGTGCACTCTGGGGCAGAGATAAGGGTAAAATTAGGTCTGTCACTTTGGGTAACCGCACCACTAATGTACATCTCCCGAGAGTGGACGTCCATTAATTGTAAGGCCTCTAATAGGAGGTAGAGGCACATCTTTATATGATCATTATAGTTATACAACATTAAAGACCCAGTGAAGTGTGCGCCGGTGCATGATCTGTTATGCTAATACGTATAGTAATGACCAAAATTGTCCATTGGAACCCATATCAAAGATGTTGGAATAGCAACGAATTTGACGAGTTGGAATTTTCCGCTGGGAAATCCGCAGTCGACCTCCGCCTTCGTGGGCGTGGCTTGCGATCTACTGCGTGACGTCAGAAGATGGGCTCAGCCGAAGTGTTTACATTCACCACCGTTCATTTTGTCTCTGTTTCAAAGTCGAATTTACCAACGTTTTTGAGCGAGTATTTTATTGGAAAGTGTTTCGCAGTCGACTGGAAGTGATTGCCAATCGAGGAAACCTGACAATGGAGGCGACAGTGAAGAAAAAGGGAGGAAAAACACACGGGAAGCGATGCATTGCCGCTGGCTGTGGTAATGTCAATTCTGCCGAAGTGGCGATGTTTCTGTTCCCAAAAGATGAAGGTGAGTGGCTGGTGTCATTGTTTCGTAGATTCGTAGATTGTTTATGAAAAATAAAGGCCACTGTGTTTGTGTTTACTAACAAGACTATCATGGCGGCGGCAGAGCTCAAGTCGAGTTTCTCCGCCTGGAGATATTCTCACTATTTCACTTTTGTCGAGCACAAAGAAAAGAACGTTTTAGTTAAATGTAAGTTGTGTCTTGGCGGGTCAAAGATCCTATCGACTGCCCAAAACAGCAATTAAAATCTGTTGAAACATCTGCAGAAACAACATGCTGGGACGAAGCTAGTAGCTAAGACCACAGACCCAGACTCATCCGACGCCACTCCACCTCCACCTAAGCAACAGCGGCTGGATTGGCACTTTGAAACATATCTT
Organism: Dissostichus eleginoides; assembly: GCA_031216635.1. Lineage (NCBI taxonomy): Eukaryota > Metazoa > Chordata > Actinopteri > Perciformes > Nototheniidae > Dissostichus > Dissostichus eleginoides. The sequence goes on along the minus strand of CM062286.1, from coordinate 17,862,159 downwards.
TGTGTTTGTGTTTGTATAGACCACATTGCTTAGCAGAGTTCAGTGATGCAAATGCATGTCAAGTTGATCAACAGGTTGTATTATTCTCCGATGCAATAACAGTACTGAAATGAAGGCTACAGTATAAGGGCATTCATGGGTGCCCTTTTTTAAGTAACTAAAAAGTTACTTTTCACAGTAACGCATTACTTTTTGGTGTAAGTAGTGAAGTAACTAGTAATTGTTACTAGTTACTGGTTTTCAGTAACTAGCACAACACTGCATGTGAACATGAATGTTGCATCATGCTATGAACAGATGAATGTATGATCAGGTGATGGCCAATCCTGTGTGTAGATCTACTCTAGATCTATGACAAAATATTGTCCTCAACTAAATTGACTTCTATGGCCACTTTCCTCATCTATCCTGTCCGAAAAGCTGTCAAAATCACTCATTTCTCTCGCACCAGTATCACTTTCCGAAGTCTCCGCCATGTTTACAATCACAACTGGGCCCATCTTGTGACGTCACAGCCGCTATCGTCTGCAGCAGCGGTAGGCTCAGACGGCCGTTCACGGGATGAAAAATTTGCGATGTTTATCTCGTCCCTCGCACTTCCTAAAAAATTATTTTAGCCATGAACAGGTAGAATTATATGTAAGAAATGAAACTGCCATTTCATTTTGGCGCAAAAAAATGCACTTCACTGGCACTTTAAGAGAATAAAGGAAAAACTGGTATAAAATACTATATGACAGTAAAAAAAAGTTCTTATTAATAAACAAGAATACAGTTTAAAAGGGGAGTGATTTGTAAAATATCATAAAGAAAAAGAAAATCTGCTTACAGGTCTGTTTCTGGGTGTTGAGAGATGTATCCATAGATCTCCTAATGTTGCTCTCAAATTGCACCAGATTGATGGTTTTAACTTCAACATTTAAAACAAATCTTCCCGGTGGTGCATGCCCCCGGAGCCCCCTAGAGGAGGTTAGGTCCCCCCCCACTTAAATCATGTTCACATGGATAGGACACTAAATACATTTGTCCATATCTTTCTGTTTGGGTGGTCATGCCACAACCGTGCACATGCATGAATGCGCGAGTCATGGTAAGATATCTGGATTAAGAGGTTGCTTTTTCTTTGCACAGCATGACATGGGCTGTGATTTTAGTTTTTTTAAGCAGAGGTTGAGTTCAATAATTTGTACGGCCCTCGGAGGATGTTGTAAAAATTGACATGGCCCTTGAGAGGAAAAAGGTTCCCTACCTCTGACTTACAGTATCTTCTTGATTTTTTATATTCTATATTTCTATCATTGACCTTCTACTTTCCCCCTATTTTGCATGTACTCTTAATATTTTTTTCATCAAATATAACATAAAAAAAATAATTCAATAACGTGCTTTAACCACTAGGTGGTGCACACAAGGTACACACAGCCATAATAACTTTTGATTATTAGTGTAGGACACTTATGTATGTATAACATCTGAAGATGTGTAGTTTTATTCATGTTTTCACATAATTTTACAGGATGTTGCTATATATTTCTCATGTTTTACTTCTACACATTAACATCTGATTTGTAAAACATCAGAGAGAAAGGTATTTCCGTCATTTAATGGTAAGCTATTGAAATTCTGAATCCATAGATCTGTCTCCCATCACCCAAAACCCCTGACTTTTCTTTCAACTCAGTATTTACATTCTTTAATTCAAAGAAAATCAGTAATATCTTTAAAAACTACAAGTCCCTTTCTATCAGCTGTGCACCGTTATGGTGTAAATATAACCTATCTACCAATTGGATCATAAAAGTCAGCCGAATTAATGTTGATACTGCAAGGAGACGTATTGTGTGAAGAGAAATTGAAGATGTTTTTTAATTGTGATATATTTATGATCCACGTCACGTATTCAGTTTCAGTGGCAGTTCTTCCAGTTTGTCCAAAGGTCTTCTAATCAGGGCTCTATAAATAAATAACTACGGCAGATGTGTAATATTTAATGCAGCCGAACCGTGTATTACAATGCCGTTATGTGATGACTTCCAAAGAAAAAGCAAACACACTCGGAATAAAGTATTATTTTCTTTTTTTATTAAAATGTTTTTCGGATATCGTATCGCATAAACACCATATCCCAACGTGCATTGCGGCTAAACAATCCAATCACCGAGCTTAAACCATAGCTGAGGATCTTGGGTAATCAGTTCAGTGGGTTCTGGGTTCAATCTGTTTCCGGTTATTTTATTTTGAAATTCAGTTCCTTACGGACGCCAAAAAAAACAGAGATTATAGAATTAAACAAATAAATAAAAACAAGGATAATTGTGTGTTATTGTTGAGTAAATAACAGTGTGTTATTTAGAAAAGAATAACAAATTAGAAGGAAAAAAAGATTCAATAAATACAGATTAGGGGATTTAAAATTAAAAACAATAATCGTGGCTTGATATTGAGTAAGAACATGTTTTTATGAACCACACAGCTTCCGGTCTTCCAAGAAGCGACCGGACAAAAAGACGTGTTGCAGGCACGAAACACACTACCAATAGATGAGAGTAACACCTATGTCACTTCCGGGCGAAAAGTACGGCCCCGCCCACTTTTGGGGGAAAACAACGCTGTCATTTGAATGGCGGTCAATACAAATCCAGAATTTTTTGCCAATCTGATCAGAAATGTTTGAAAACCGTGGATTTTTGGATCTTCAAAGAGCCCGATTACGATGGCCAGTCAAGCAAACAATTAGATGAAATCATTTGAAACGACAATCGGGCTCGATATATGGTTCGTGTGACACGAAAAAAAGGGGAAAATCCTGTTGGTGAACACAAATGTCGTGACTATAACACGAAATGCCGTGAGACTGGGTTGACACGTCAGGGTAGCATTTTATAAATCCCACCGTACTGTAGGCTATACAGGTCTAAATGTTTTCACTTTGGTCTATTTATGTAATATAAAGTATAACTTATCTATAACAGAGCCAAGATCTCTGTATGACTTTAGTAAACTTCTGAATTGAATTAAAAATAAGTATAAACCAACAGTGCAGTACGTCCAGCTAGCTACTTAGCGTCACTAACGTCACGTATTTATCCGTATTATTTAACGAAAATGTACGTTTTAATGCCCCTTGGGTTTGACGTGTGTGACGTTAGTTAATTTAAAGCAAGTTAAAACCCAATACTCACATTTATTAGTGATTCCTCCGCTTGCTGCGGCTTTTAAATCCACTCTGCTGGGGAGACCGGACCGCCATTTAATTTGAAAAAAACTCACTCTTCCCTGCGCGCATTGCACCCTGGGATATGGTAGACCGTGTATCCTCCTAATCCAGGAAAAGGAGGCTGCATTCGTGGGCTGCATTCGGAGGAGTCTCGTCTTTTTTTTAAATTGGGAAAACCTTCTTTTGGCGGAAGTGACGTATGCGGTCTACAAATGCAGCCTCCGAAGGGTGCAGCCCCTGAATTGAGACATGGCCAAAGAGGAAAACATTTCAAAATAAAAAGGTGGAAAATGAAAACAACATAAATCCAAAACCATGACAGCAAAGTTTCTTCAAATTAACAGATTGAGGGGTTGGGTAGCTCTGCTGCCCACTAGCTCCTATAGGCTGCTCATCCTGCAGATGACGATCAGGCTCCTGAGTTCCATTAGGGAAAGAGTCCATCCATCTAAAGTGAAGTTCCATCTGGCCTGACTTAAAGGGCTGCAGGACCGTGATGACTGGGCAGATACTGCTGAAGGATGAAATCCTGGATCACTCAGGTTGTCCTCCTCTGGACCTACTGCATACTGTGCTGTGTGTTGATAACTAGGATTATACGATTATCCTGGTGAAGTACAGGACTGCAGTCTGAGCACAGAGGTTCTGGACGCTGTAAGCACTTCCACATGGCTAGTGAAAGTGTTATTTTTTCCAAAGTCCAGGAGTAAGTTTAAAAGGAGACAAGGTGGCGCCTCAGGAAGTTTTAAGAATATTTAATAAAGTAGCGTTGTAGTGGATTTTACTAAAAAGTTTCACAGCAGTGATCGAAGAGAGAGAGAGAGTGCGTCTCCCCGTACACTCTCATATATCATCTTGTAATCTCCTTCTATTGGTTGCATCGACGAGGGCCGTGTCTTCCTCTCAGCTTCATGGTGATGTGTCCTTAGATTTGTCTCCCGCGAGTGATTAATAACGTCAATAAGGAGCATTAGACTTTGTGTGTTTAATATGTTACGCCACAGGTCACTCTCCTTATATCTCATTCATAACATACTGTTTGATACATGCTAACGGCTATAAACAAAGAAACTCCGTGAAGACGGAAGTCAAGTTAAGAACTGCGTGATCGCTGTGTATGCTGTGGATACCATTAGTGTTGGCAAGGACAAGGTACACAGAAAACTAGTTGCTAAACTAATGTTAGCTAGCTGACATTAACTTTACTCATTACACTCGTTTAACACTCACCGAAACCTTGTACAGCCGGTCCTGCATGCCAACCCAGTCTCACGGCATTTCGTGTTATAGTCAAGAAATGTATCTATTAATTCGTGTTCACCAACACGATTTCCCCATTTTTGTCGTGTCACACAGAACGATTTTAGAAGCAATGTATTTCTATTGGTAGTATGTTTCGTGCCTGCACCAAATAATAACAAATTAGAAGGAAAAAAAGATTAAAAAATACAGATTTCAGTATTCTGAGGCTCTGAGCCCCATTTCTTTTCCTCGCGGACAGCAAAAAAAGTTCGACATTATACAATTTAAAATAAAAACAATAATCGTGGCTTGATATTGAGTAGGAAAAGGTTTTTATGAACCACACAGCTTCTGGTCTTCCAAGACCCGACCGGACAAAAAATGTGGTGCAGGCACGAAACATACTACATATAGAAATACATTGCTTTTAAAATCGTTCTGTTTGACACGAAAAAAATGGGAAAATCAATAGATTACATTTATTTCGTGACTATTATACGAAATGCCGTGAGACTGGGTTGCGCATGCTGGCTCTTACGGAACCGACTAACTCCCCTTTTGTGTAATAGCAGCTCTCAACATGCCCAGACGTGTAATGATTTTCACCTCGTTTAATACTTTTCGCCTCATTCTGAAAGAAAGAGGTGAAATGTGCTAAGGTGATGGCCATCTTGGTGTTTGTGACGTGTATTGTGCGAGACCAGAGATGTAGTTCATTGAGCGGTTTCACACAAAAATAAGTGTTACTTCACAGTTTTACGACAAACTTTTTTTTTCTTGACTTGCAAAATTATCTTTTAAATTGACAAACATCATGTAATTCGTGGCACAATTCAAACGGGATCGAAAGATAATTTCTCTCTCGCCATTGACTACAATACATATTTTTTCCGAAATAAGGTCCCATGGAGGTCCACCTGAAAGGGAGGGACTTCGGCTCTCTATACTCGCGAAACCGGAAATCGAGTGTGTGAACATCCGGTTTCAAAATAAAACAGTTTCAAAATAAAACAGTGTATTCATTTTAAATTCCGGCACACATATTGATTTTTATTTCTTACACTAGTGGCTGGTTACCATCAGGTAAGTGAGGCATTAAGCAGGTTGCAACATAGCTTTCCTGCCTAAACACTTCTAGGTCGAGGTTATGGATTTATGATTGCTTCACTGCACAGAGCATTTTTTTCTCCCTGACTCTGAAGACACGTTTGGGGCACACACACACACACGGACGGAAACAAACCTCTTCATTTATGTAGGATATATCTAGTAGGACAGGGCTTACAATAGCCTTCTACTGTTTCTGTTGTGTGTGTCAGGTGAACACATGTCCCCGTTCAGCCCCAGTTTCCCAGTGACAGACAGCACCGTGCTATGGAGTTACAGCCTGTCCTCGTACACGCCGACACAAGACTCTAAGGCCACAAACACACACACACACAAAGCTGCCTGAGGGCTGAGGTTACAGTGACCTATTTACAAGGTAGATTTGGTCACAATTACTGGCAAGACAGACTGATGAGGACACCACTATCATGCAAATTGGATGGGGACACATGAAACCCATTTCTATGAAGGTCATTTTGATATAAACATGTAAGTGTATCAAAGTGTAAAGGACCAATTTTTTTACCATTTGACTTCAGCCATGTTAGCACTCTGAAGCAACTGGGGATCATTGATGCTTTGAGATGGACGCTAACTTTAGTATGTTAACCTGCTCAATATGATGACACTTTTGACCATGTTCACCAACTTGGTTTAGCAAGCTAGCATGCTATACTGGCTTATTATTGTTATACAAAATTACTAAGGCTGATGGGAATGTCGTTTTGTTTGCAGTTACAGTGGAGGAAATAAGTATTTAGGGCCGTCCCTGGCCAACTTGAGGCCTCACGCAAAGTTATATGATGAGGCCCTCTGGGGGGGGGGGGGGGGCTAGTGGAGCCTCGCAGCGGCGAAAACTATTTGCGTGGCATAACCTATGCGCCCACTCCGCAAGGGGAGGCCACATGCAGTCTGCAGGGAGGGACGGCCCTGCCTGCACATTTTGTATATGAAGAAAGAAATTAACAGTCTATATTTTTAATGGTAGGTTTATTTGAACAGTGAGAGTAAGAATACAAAAAAGAAAATCCAGAAATGGACATTATATAAAAGGTAAAAATGTATTTGCATTTAACTGTGGGAAATAAGTATTTGATCTCCTTGCAAAACATGTCTTAGTACTTGCTGGAGAAACCCTTGTTGGACAGCACAGAGGTCAGATGATTCTTGTAGTTGGTCTCCAGGTTTGTGCACATCTCAGGAAGGATTGTGGTCCACTCCTCTCTGAAGGTCTTGTCCAAATCCTTCAGGTTTTGAGGCTGATGCTTGGCATCTGGAAGCTTCAGCTCCCTACACAGATTTTATATGGGATTAAGGTCAGGAGACTGGCTCGACCACTCCATCACCTAAATTTGCTTCTACTTTAGCCACTCCTGTGTTGCCTTGGCCGTATGTTCAGGTTTATTGTCCTGCTGGAAGACCCCTCCATGACCCATGTTCAGTGTCCTGGCTGAGGGAAGGATGCTTTCGGCCAATGGCCCCGTACAACCTCTCCTCGATGCAGGGAAGTTGTCCTGTCCCCTTAGCAGAGAAACACCCCCAAAGCATAATGTTTCCACCTCCATGCTTGACGGTGGAGGGTGTTCTTGGGGTTATAGTCGGCATTTATCTTCCTCCAAACACGGCGTGTCGAGCTGATGCCAAAGATTGCGATTTTGGTCTCATCTGACCACATCACCTTCTCTGAATCATTCAGATGTTCATTGGCAAACTTCAGACGGTTTGTTCATGTGTCTTCTTGAGCAGGGGGGCCTTGCGGGCGCTGCCGGATTTGATCCATTATGGTGTAATGTGTTACCAATTGGTGACTGTGGTCCCAGCTGCCTTGAGATCATTAACAAGTTCCTCCCGTGTAGTTCTTGGCTGATACCTCACCTTTCTCATGATCATCAATACCCCACGGGGCGAGATCTTGTGTGGAGCCCCAGACCGAGGGCGATTGATTGTTGATTGATGCCCATTTTCTTTCCTTCCATTTTCAAATGATCGCACCAACAGTTGTCTCCTTCTCACCAAGCTGCTTTCTGATGGTCTTGTAGCCAATCCCAGCCTTGTGCAGGTCTACAATCTTGTCCCTCGGGTCCTGTGACCGCTTTTTAGTCTTTCCCATGGTGGAGAGGTTGGAATCTGATTGATTGATTCTGTGGACAGGTGTCTTTTATACAGGTAACAAAGTAGATATGAGTACTTTCCTAAAGGAAATGGACTTATGTAACCGGTCTCTGGGAGCCAGAATTCTTGTTTGTTGCAAGGGGATCAAATACTTATTTCCCACAGTTAAATGCAAATCAATTTTTATCTTTTATATAATGTCAATTTCTGGATTTTCTTTTTGATATTCTTACTCTCACTGTTAAAATAAACCTACCATTAAAATTATAGACTGTTCATTTCTTTGTAAGTGGGTTCATGTACAAAATCGGCAAGGATCAAATACTTATTTCCTCCACTGTATTTGGTCATGAATCATTCTTTGGCCACCTGTGGGGAAAATGTGTGAACTGGATACACCAACATATCATTACTTTTTATGTTGGTGTTGCTTGATAACTTAGCATTATCATTTATTCAGGGGTCTGACCACCTGTCAAATGTTAGTCCAATTTTCTTTTTCTGTTTTTGGTCTCAACTACTGCAGAAGGATATATCCGGATCTTTAGCTGCTAAATGGTCCAGTGTGTTCACCAGCTATTTGCTAAGCAGGTGGATTTTTAGAGCTACTTTGTTGGAAACAGCTGCTGACGCTGCTGTAGCCCCAAACAACTCTACAACAGCAGTGAGAGTGAACCAAAAGTGTGAATTTGTCGGCCTTACAACAACACAATAATCTGAAACTCACTATAAACATCCATAAAGCCGATGGGAGCTTCAGAATTGGGTGATCATTTCTTATTAACTTCATCATGGTTTTTTTTTAGATACATTGTTACTATGGAATATTGGTGATAGCTTTATCAAGGCATCAACAGAGTTTATACATTTCATGGCAATCTATCCAATATTTCTTGAGATATCTTCGTTTGGAGCAATAGCTAATATGAGATCCATCAAAAACTATTGAATTATTGGATCTGTTATCATCAGTATTTATCAGAAACAAATAATTAAACACCTCAACCTAAGGACAAAGCATATTAATCTGACACAAATTCAAGTAGTTTAAACTTTAAACCTGGGCTAACATGAGGCTGAAATAAAATAAACATTAAATTGTGGACAGTCACATCTGTAACACAATCCAGAGAATTCCTCGCTTCATAATCTGCTTAATAGGCATCAACAGATTGCTGCTATCAGTGCCTGCATGTGGTTTGGGGTTTTAATTAAAAAAAATAAAATGATATGTGTGTTTGTACCAAAAACATCTGCGCCATCATCACATAACTGATGACAGACAATGGCTAAATATTTCGAAAATGTCAGGAACCGCCTGGGGACTCGACATTATGTCCTCAGCATACGCACTGCTTCAGATTTTAAATACCAGTTGCATGAAACCTTCTGGAGAGCTTTAACTGTCTAAATCTGAAGATTTATTCAAAGAAATAAACTTTTCCCCAGTTCCCTTTAAGATTGCAACCTGTTTGAAAATAACACTTTTGAGTTTGGATTAAGGAATTTACGGATCATCAGTTTTTTAACTCTCCAAATAACGAGCATGCTATTTCATCTAGAATTATTACGCAGACACAACATGAATCTGCATCACAGATGATGATGTAAGACTAAACCTACATCATTGTCATGATATAGACTAGAGTCCTGAAATATATATATATATTTTGGGAGTAACTCTAGCAACGTATAGACAATTAAGAGAAAGTGATGGACAACATTATTTAATTTATAAGGGAAGTGTCCATCTAGATCAGGGGTGTCCAAACTACAGCCCGTTGTCTACTTTGAATTGGCCCTCAGCAATTTGAATAAGTACAATGGAATATGGCCCACAGGTGAAACTTGTGCTTTTCTTATTTTGTTCTTCCTAAATATATGTAAACATATATTATACAGTAGTATTCTTGTGTTAACAAGCCCACTTTCAAATAAATGTGGACACTCCTGATCTAGATCAATATTATTCCCCCTCAATAAATGAATGGTGGAATAAATGTAAGAAAGCTCAGGGAGAGCAACAGAAGACAGAACACTTAACCAGGTTTTTACTCGGTTTCTATTTCATTTTATTTCAGGTTAAATGCTAATTTTATTACATAATTGGTTGCTACAAGTCAATAGTAAAAGCCTCCATTAAAATGTGCAGAGTCAGTGTTGTGATACTGACAGCATGCGTTTGTCAGCCTGGAGCATCCTCTAACTGTGAGGGCAGAAATGTCTCGGTACAAACAGTCTTAGAGCGCCCTCTGTTGGACTTAATGTGTGTTGCAGGTTAAGTAAGGCACTATAAAATGAAGGGGTCTTCTTCCAATCATCCCCTCTCATTGAATATAAATAAATCATGCAAAATGATTTACTCCCACACCATGTGATTTGAAATGTAGTGATTTATTCCATGCTAAAGCTTGATCAATATAAACCCCCAGAAAAGAACAGTAATAAATACAGCATATCATGATAGAGAAAATAATTTGCACTTATTAAAAAAGAAAAGACCTCAAGTAATAACAGAGATATGACATTTCTCAAAGTGTGGAGTGATTCAGAACAGACTCTTATCGGATCGGAGTGTATCGGTGCAGATAGCGGTGAGCCTCCAGGGGGGAACAGATTGGAGATATGTTGGATACATTCATCGTATTCAGTCAGTTATTTATGCGCAGAATCTGAAAAATAATCATCAGAGGTTTCAGCATGAAAAACAGATGTTTGGGAGTGTCATCATGCAACCCCTGGACAGCAGATACCCTTTCACTATTACAGTTGGAATTAGAGTAGAAGGATTGATTGATCTAAAAACTGACACCGTACATTTTATTAATGTGATACTTTCCAGTGTTTAGTAATCTCTGACTAGGCCCAATAAGGTACAAAGTGAGACACACAACTGATACTCAGCCGAACATAACAGAGGCAATGAGAAGGTACCTTTTACATTTCCGATAAATAAATAAATGCTGCATTTCTTCTGTCTTAAAGTAATTTGATATTTGAGCCTGTCTCGGAAAAAGTGCTGAAAACTCTAACGGACACACACATTCTGCAACGTCTCAACAACACGCTTTGGTTTTCAATTCATACACATCAGAACAGATGGATGCAGTACAAAAAAAAAATCATTCAGTAGTAAGCACATGAGATTTTAGAGCAGATGTTCTAATAGAAAACTCGGAAATAATCACACCAGCAGCTTTAAATGAATTAACCATCACCAGGTTGACATTTCAAATAAACTATAACCAATCATGTGCATGTAGCTTTTAAATCTTGCCTTTGCACAAGTATAGCAGCATTTTTTTGTTGAAACCCCATTAGTTTGTCAACTTTTTCTCAAATGACTTACATTAAGACACACAAAATTGACATTAATGCTCGTCTGGTTATTATTATGTCTCCACTGCACCATTAACAAGCTTTATAACTCCTAATCAAATTGGTGTAAAGAGTGTAAACATAAGATTAGAAGATTTTTGCTGCTCTGGATCTTAAAAGAAATAAAGAAGCCAACCCTGTGAGGAGATATGTGGGTGTTAGAAGGGAGGAAGAGGAGCAAAAAGAGTGTGAGAGAAAGCAGAATACAGGAGAAAGAGGCAGCTGTCCAGGCCCCGCAAGGCCTGTCTTCCGTCTTCAAAGGAGCAGAGATAGGCCTTTCCTCCCCCCGTCCCCCTGTGGATGATTCCCGTCTGCTGAGCAACGATAGGACGCAGCGACTAACACGCTCGCACTGAGGGTGAAATTCAGCGGGCAGCATCTGGGTGTTTGTCTGCGTCCTGCTGTGCGCCTCGTCTCTGGGTGCGCACACAAGCACACACACACACACACACACACACACACACACACACACGCAAAGCTCATTAAAAAAGTCCAACCATGCAGAGGAGACGGGGGACAATTATCAGAATCACTCAGGTTGGAACCAGTTTCCAAAATCGAGAGACAAACCAAACTTCAACGGAAAGTTAATAGATGAAGATGTGCCGGGCCGTTTTGAAAGTGAAGTAACTTGAATTAGTCGTGATAAATAGCCAAAGTCCTGATTCTAGACCTGTGTTTTTGCCCAGTACACTCATAATTAGATTCCTCGTATCTCAATATATATTTTCTAGATCCCTTATAAAGGGCCTACCTTTACACTCCAAACACAAAAGACCAAAATGCCCGCTCAGGTAGGGGAACAGAACTTGAAAAAGCTCCAAGGGTTTCACGTATAATGTAGCAACCCTTATATCTTAGTACAATACAAGATAGACATTGTATTATAATATAATTAGCAAGTTTAATACATTTGACATTCCCATCCTTTTCAGTGTCAACCGTTTTCCGAGGCCTGGTCACGGCAGAAGGTAGCACAGCAAAGTACGTTTTCATTATTGGTAACTTTTGTTTGTGTAAAATGTCACAGAGCCCATAGTGGTGTCTTCAAATTACTTGTTTAGCTAATCAACAATCTGAAACACAAATACAGTCAATTAACCATCATTGAGAAAGGAGAATAAAATAACTTTTGGCAAGGGGTTATTATTTGCCATTTTGTTCTTTTCATCAAAACAGTAAATAATCAATAAATGTCAAAACTCTGGAAGTGATTATTCACAGATAGCTAACCCAACTTATTTCCACTTGCTCTGTGCCTTGTTCTCAAGATCTGAAATAGTTTTAATCAATAAAGGATTCCAATAAAGAGTGGGAAAAACAAGCTAGCTAATCATAAGCAAAACTCATTAGCTTTGCCGCTAACAGGACAATGAGTCAGTATTTTCAAGAGACGTATTTGTACCAATGACACCTGTTGTATAACTGTCATAAATCCCTGTTTTAAACGTATTATCAAGTCCAAATTCTGCACTGATTCCATTGGAATTATTGATTTTTGCCACAGTGTTGCGTTGTAGCTGCTGTAGTGACCAGACCTTCAGAAGGAGAAAAGGTTGATTAACATTCTGACCATGACTCATCAAAATAAGATGTACGTTTCTCTTTGCAAAACCGCACAAACGCAGCTCTTTGGTACATTCCACTACCCAATGAAATGTAAGAGGCATTGAAACATAGATTAAGACCTTAAATGAATCATATACATATAAAAATGATAAGTACTATGAATACCTGAGAAAGATAATTTTTTAAATGAAAAATATGCCATAAATGGTGGCTTGGGGGTGGAAAAAGAAGTGGGCTAAAATGTAGTCGACAGAGAAAAGAGACTTTCCTCACAACATTACATTCAGTTACATCAGCCACACCTTGTTTTCCAGCCATTGCTGATCTAAAACAAACGGGAGGGAGAAACGCAGCAATCAAGGAGATGTTCTCTCCATCTTAAGAAGTAATATGTGAAAACCCTTAGGCGTACACACACACACACACACACACACACACACACACACACACACACACACACACACACACACACACACACACACACACACACACACACACACACACTTTTTGTTTTGAGTTCCACTGGACTTGTTTCACAAGACTAAAGCCGGCCCTTGTCTTTGTAACACCAGCTGATGAGTCTCGTTAAGGCCAGCTCGTTAGGAGAGGGCCGTCTCCGTGGCAACAGCTTGGTGACATCATGTCTGTTGTGACGTCAGTAGTAGGACATTTGTTTTTGGTTTAAAGAGTCAGCAGCAAGGCGTTGTTGAGGAGTGTGTTCAGTTCCATGCCTGATTTGTATTCCTCTCACCCTTTGATGTCATTTTTAGGCCATGTTTGTTAGCTAAACACATTCCCACACGTCGAAGCATGTCAGTAAAACTTGTCATCGATGCGGAAGTGCGGCCTGGTGACATCATCGGGGTTGAGAAAGACCGATATGGATTTCCCAGGGTTCTCAGTGACCAGCTGCTGCAGTCGCTGCGCCAGCTTGTCCTCCGACGGGGAGATGATGCCGTTGGCTGGGTTGTGCCCGGGGGATCCGTGGCCGTTGGTGCTAGCTGTTAGCTCCTTCTTCAGCTGCCCCGCCTGCTGGGCCTGATGCAGGGCCGCCCGCAGGTGCTCGCTGGGATCCGATCGCAGGTGGGCGAGCTTCCTGGCGACGAGCAGCGCCTGGCTGTCTGTGAGGTGCTCCAGCATGTTGCACTGGGGCAGGAAGTAGTTCGGGCAGTTTTTACCCAGGATGCAATGAGCGAGGTCATCAAGGAGACCTAGGAGGAGGCGGCCGGGGGTGTCGGGGTCAGAGCACGACAGGTAGGAGGCAGGAAGTCGGTCGCAGGCCCAGAAGAGGAGGGTACGCAGATGATAGAGGCTGAGGCCACGGCGAGGTCGGGAGAGGATACGGGACAACACAGCCTTCGCTGCTTGGAAAGCCTGGGCCATGGGGTACGGGATGCACTTCTTCAACTGAACCTGGAAATAAGAGAAATAGAGGACCAATCAATAAAGACATATGTAGACAAGACATGTGAACAGTTTGCTAATCTGACTCCAAAAAGGTGTAACAAGCTCCCAATTTATATCAGGACAACAGAAAGTCTACACATCTTCCACAAAGACGGAAAACTCTTTAGTTTCGTATGCACCTTGCATATAAAATGTAATAAAACTTTCACATTTCTGTATGTAGCACTTAAAAAAATGGCTTTCTTTGATCATATGGGCATATCTTTGCCCAAGAACTTGAAAAATGTAACACAAAATTCGATGGAAAGAGAGAAAAAAGGCAAAGCAAGAAGACCAGATGGAAGCATATAGATGATTTAAACCTGATACCTTGTGGTTAAACCTGACACCACATTAAACCCCACATTAACAGTCCGCTCACCTCGCTGCGGGAGAATGCCAGCCTCCACTCCCTGTCGGGCCGGCCACCCAGCGGGGAGCAGCAGGGAAGCAGATAGAAGCCCGATATGGCTTCCTCCTCTGTGATTTTACCATCCCAGAAGTGGTTGGCCGTCAGCCAGCCTTGAGCCACGGCAGGCCAGCCCCGGAACGACACCACGGGCAGGAGGTCGTACAGCACCCGGCTCGATCCCGCCTGCAGGGAGGGAGGGGGGACATAACTTTAACAAGAAAACTCCGGGGAACCTTAAAGATCTCCTATCATGCTATTTTTAGGCATATATTATGGGTCTCAGATATATAAAAACCATGTCTATCATGTGTTTTGCTCAAAATACCAAGCAGATCATGCATTTTAGACATCCCTCATATCCCTCTATTTCAGGCCTGTTAGAGAACTGCTGATTCTGGGTCCTTAGCTTTAAAAAAAAAATAAAAAAAAGAGGAGCTTGTGCCTGCTCAGAATTCTACCGAGATACAGCTAAATGCTGCCGTGATTAAACGCCATATCATTTTCCAAACCACATCAAGGATTATTTCTGAAACAGTTTGGAGCTCAAATGCTTTTTCTCTTGCGTGTTTACTACAAGGTGAGCTCCTTTTTTTATTTCCTGCTTTTTTACACATACTCTCTCCAGTACAGGTTAGCTCTGAGTGTTAGCGATGCTTGCTAATGTAAACAAAGACCAAAACACGTCGCACATTGTTTCTGATAGCAACGTTTCTGCGAATAAAATTAGACTCTGTTGCTCCTTTGAAAAAGAAGAAAATAAAACAACATAGACTAGCTCCATGGCATAATGCCAAAACCCGCAAAATAAAGCAAAAGTCGAGACAACTCGAAAGGGTATGGCGTTCCACTAAACTTGAAGAATCTCGTTTAATTTGGCAGATTACTCTCAATGAATATAAGAAAGCACTGCGTAAAGCGAGAGCAGCTTACTACTCTTCATTGATAGATGAGAATAAGAATAATGCAAGATTTCTTTTCAGCACTGTAGCCAGGCTGACAGAGAGCCACAGCTCTACTGAGCCTTCTATTCCTATAGCACTCAGTAGTAATGATTTTATGTGCTTTTTTAACGATAAAATTGTTACTCTTAGAAACAAAATCAATGACCTCTTGCCTTTGACCAGTATAGTGTTATCAACAGCTCCCGGAAACGTTAGTTCTAATATTACACTAGATAGTAAATTACAATGCTTTTCAACCATAAACCTTGAACAATTGAATTCAATGATTCTTTCTTCTAAACCATCAACGTGTATCTTAGACCCGATTCCAACTAAGCTGTTAAAGGAAGTTTTTCCATTAATTAGCACTTTTATTAAATATTATGAATATGTCTTTATTATCGGGCTATGTTCCACAATCATTTAAAGTAGCAGTGATAAAACCGCTTCTTAAAAAGCACAACCTCGATCCAGAGGTTTTAGCCAACTATAGACCTATTTCTAATCTTCCGTTCCTCTCAAAATTCTTGAGAAAGCGGTCGCAAAACAGTTGTGTGATTACTTAGAAAACAATGATTTATTTGAAGATTTTCAGTCTGGCTTTAGAACACATCATAGCACAGAGACAGCTCTGGTTAAAGTCACAAATGACCTTCTAATAGCCTCAGACAAAGGACTTGTCTCTATTCTTGTCTTACTCGATCTCAGTGCTGCATTTGATACTATCGACCATGATATCCTATTGCAAAGACTAGAGCACTTAGTTGGCATAAAGGGAACTGCTTTAGGCTGGTTTAGGTCCTATCTATCTGAACGCTCTCAGTTTGTATGTGTCAACGATAAATCTTCCATGCAAACCAAAGTTAGCCATGGAGTGCCACAGGGCTCAGTGCTTGGACCTATTTTGTTCACATTATATATGCTTCCTTTAGGCAATATTATAAGGAATCACTCTGTACATTTTCATTGTTATGCGGATGATACTCAACTATATTATCAATCAAGCCTGATGAAAAATCATCTAAATAAAATTCAAGACTGCCTAAGGACTTAAAAACGTGGATGACTTTAAACTTTTTGATGTTAAACACGGCCAAAACTGAAGTTATTGTACTCGGCCCAAAGAATCTACAAAACAAATTATCTAAGGATATACTAACTATGGATGGCATTCATTTGGCCTCCAGTGAGACTGTAAGGAATCTTGGTGTTATATTTGAACAGGATTTATCTTTAACGCCCACATAAAATCAATCAAGGACCGCCTCTTCATCTACGTAACATCGCAAAAATCAGGCATATCTTCCCTCAAAACGATGCAGAGAAACTAGTCCATGCATTTGTTACTTCAAGGCTGGATTATTGTAACTCTTTATTATCAGGATGTACCAAAAAGTCAGTTAAGTCGCTTCAGCTGACTCAAAATGCTGCAGCACGTGTACTGACCAGAGCACGGAAAAGGGACCACATTACTCCTGTTCTGGCTGCCTTACACTGGCTCCCTATAGAACACATGATTAGTGTTGCAGGGTGTACCGATACTTGAAAGGTACTGCGATACCCTGCCGTTAAAAACTTTATGATTCCTCCGTTTCATTAGTATCGGTACTTTAAGAATGACGGGGAAAAGTACTCCGGTGAGAAAGCGCCGTTTTAATAAGAGCCGTGTGTGTTCAGCGCTCTGCTTCCACTCCCTGCACTGCAGCCGTGCCTGCAGTCCCTCCCCTCTCAAGCACGCTCTAAGTGCCTCCCCTCTCTCGTGCACATGCTAGCTGCCAGAGCATGTGAGAAAACGAGAAGCATGGCTGCAAGTGGGAGTGCAACTGCCGCTGCGCCTCGGCTTGTTGACAAAAAAGACGCCAGAAGTGACATTTGGAAATATTTTAGCATGTTTGTGTAAAGTTTGTGTTATGGTTCTGGTTCTGGTGTGAAATAAAGCACAATAATTACATTTAAGACTGTTTCCCTTTTTTTAAGAAAAGTATCGAAAAAGAATCGGAATCGCAATTCTTGACTTAGTATCGGTATCGAAACCAAAATGTTGGTATCGTGACAACACTAGACATGATAGAATTTAAAATTCTTTTTCTCGCCTACAAAGCCCTTAATGGGCAGGCGCCATCTTACCTTAAAGAACTCATTATACCCTACTGTCCTACTAGGGCATTGCGTTCCAAGAATGCAGGGTTGTTGGTTGTTCCTAGAGTCTCTAAAAGTACAATGGGAGCCAGAGCCTTTTCTTATCAAGCTCCACTTTTGTGGAATCAGCTTCCAGTTTGTGTTCGGGCGGCAGACAGCCTATCCGTTTTTAAGAGTACGCTTAAGACCTTCCTTTTTGATAAAGCTTATAGTTAGGGCTGATTAGATTCAGCCCCTAGTTTAGCTGCTATAGGCTTAGACTGTCGGGGGACACCTTACCTCTTCCTTCTCTCTGTCTGTACCTGTGTACTCTCATGTTCCGAATAACCCAGCTTCCCCCAAATTTCTTTTTGGTGTCCAAACACCTGTTTCCAAACATTTGGTCTACCTATGTTGTAAATGTATTATCTTTTCAATTTACAAACGGCATCTATTGCACGTCTGTCCGTCCTGGGAGAGGGATCCCTCCTCTGATGCTCTCCCTGAGGTTTCTCCCATTTTCCCCATTAAATTGTGGGGTTTCTTTGGAAGTTTTTCCTTGTATGATGTGAGGGTCCAAGGACAGAGGGTGTCGTATTGTCATACTGATATTCTGTACAAACTGTGAAGTCCACTGAGACAAATGTACCATTTGTGATATTGGGCTATATAAATAAACATTGATTGATTGATAGGGCCGTGGGTGTAAAGGCAGCCCACATTTCCGATATTACGTCATATCGGACGCAAATCTGGATCAGCTCCATTGTACCACCGTTTTTAGAGATTTGGGTACGGAGGAAAAGAGAGAGGGTTTTGTTCCCTGACACACCGGGGACACATACATACATATGTATTTATGTATAAAGGACCTTTAAAGCATTCCATATCGATAACAAGTTTTTTCAGCATTTCTTCAATCTGTACCTGGAGGATGATAGTGGTGAGTGGGCCATTCCTCTCCAGTCGGTCCGGGGTGGGAATGCCTCTCTGGGGGCTGCGCCTCAGCTCGTCCACAGCCTCGCTCACCACCCCCCAGAACCAGTCTGTCACCAGGGAGGGGGAGAAGTAGCACCCGTCCAGAGACTGAGGGGAGTCCAGAGAGGGGATGGAACCTTTACCTGAGCAAGGGAGAGAGGGAAGGGTCTAAATGCTGGGTCCCTCCATACGGACACAACAGTTTCTGGTTCTAGCTCATCAAATAAAACATGCAAACGGCATCTAGTTTAAATATTTTGGTCCCTGTTAGATGCAGTATACAGTCAAAATCAAACAATGTGCCAGTGCTTTGCTGCAAATAATATAAATCAAATTTAAATTCTTGCCCTTTTTTTAACCTTTCAGTAGCATTTTGCTGGGATGCACGTCCATGCTGTTAACTTATCACACTAATCCCCCCCCCCCCCTGCCACCTGAAGTACCGTTACATAATACCCCGTGGGAAATGTTATGATACGACCAAGAAATATTGCAAATGTGTTTTCCAAACGGCTGCGAATTAAAGCAATCCATTTCAATAACGTCATTACTTTTTCCCATCTTGGAAGTCTCCCACTGGCGAGCGGTGTGTCAGATTGATGTCCAGGCGTAATAAGGTAGCTTGAACTTTCGATTGTGCGGCTATACTCATAAATGTTGCAGCGTGGGGAGGCGTTTCTCGTCTAACATATCTGAGGAGTTATATAAGAATGGGCAAAAGTGCATCATGCATCAAATTACCTTGGGGGAAACATGGAAAAAATGAAATTGGCTCCCTTTCCTTTAAGGTGCTACTTTGTACTTCTACTCCACTACAATTCAGAGGTAAATACTGTACTTTCACTCCATTACATTTATTTAATACCTTTACTTACTTTGCACATTTGGATTAATGATGTGAAATATAATCAACTCTTAAATCAGACTTTAGTTACACCTGGAGTAACTTCACAAGCTACCCTGCAGTATACAAAGTCATTAAAACTAGGTTCACTTTTACCAGCTTTGATAACACTTTAATGATCAATAATTATAAAACATATCATATATATTATTCTGAAATGGACCAATCTGCACAATGACTACTTTTGGTACTTTAAGTATATTCTGATGCTTATATTTTTGTACTTTTACTTGTAACAGAGTATTTCCTACACTGGTATTTCTTCCACCTCTGCGTATATCTTTCTACCCATCCTCCCTTCACTCCCATCCTACTTACACATATCCCCCTCCTCCTCCTCCTCCTCGTCCTCCTCAGCGGGGAGTCCGTTCTCCTCCTGGCAGCAGATGCTCCAGCGGGACATGACGTTGGAGTCGCAGAGGCGGAGGCTGAGCCAGGAGTGGCAGGGGGGGGAGTGCCTCATGTCCAGCGTGACGGGCTGGTTGCGGTCGTGGAGCTTGAGGGCGGGCACCAGCAGGGTGAAGTCCAGGTCAAAGTCGGCCCCTTTGGCGTAGTCCCCAAGATCCTCTGGGTTGAGGTCCAAGACTCCCTCTCGGGCCCCACCGGACAGCAGCAGGTACTCGTTGGCCACCGGGAGGCGCTGGTCCACTTTTTGGACTAATCCTAAAGGGTTGCAGGTGAAGAAAAAAACTAAATCACACTCAGCACAATTAATATTCAGTCGTCGGTATGTTTCGAGATGCGTTTCCGCCAATGGGTTTTTTCTCTTCCACTCATATTAAAATGCATTTCATATTCAAATGCACGGACGAGCTCGGAGCACGCACACATTTCCAGCTCGGTTTGTTTTAAGAAGTAATGCATATATTTATGAGTATGAGCTGCAGTAATATTGACACAAGATGGAGTGTGAAATTAACAGCCCCTCTCAGTGACTGCTGGGCGAGACATTAACGAGAACTAGCCTACATGTCCTTCATTTCAGCTCTTTGCCGACATGCATCTACACCATGATTGGTCGAGAGGTTTCCGTTTTAGATTAGCAAGAAATGGGAAATCACTTAAAGGAGATTTCCTGTGTTCATATTGTAGCTTCTTGAGTTAATTGTTGAGGAAGTCTGATTGGGCAAGGCATACAAGCAATGATCGTTTTACTATATACTGCTTAAAAGGTATTCCTTACTCTCCTCTCTAAACAGTTTATAGGGGAGAAACTCACCCTCCAAATCCCTTTATGGCTACTTAGCTGTGTTGTAAACTTCCCAGGCTCCGGGCCCATGGGAGCCGCAGTTCTGGAGTAAATTATATTTTTCCAGCTTAAAAGAACAACTTGATCCTGCCACCAAAAACTTGTGCTGGTTTCAAGCTAACTGCCAGCTACTGTAGGTCAAAGGAGGAGCGTGGACACTTAAAAACCCGCCGCAGGGGACAGATCCTGAGCTCGAGTCCCTCCAGGGCGGTTAAGTGGCTGCAGACAGCTGAAACAGGGGCATCAGACCGGGCCTGTAGGTCATGCTTCGGGGCACAAAGCTCCACATGATTCCTCTTATCCAATTACATGGGCACACAACCTTAGTGGCATGTTTTCATGTGGTGGCATGTGTGTGTACCTAAGCGTGTTGGACTTGAAATTGTGACTCCAGAGAAAAGGAAAAGGCCACAGCTACTCAAAAAGTGGCAATTTAAAGTGTGAAGATGTTACATTTAGAAAGATATTTTTGTTTATTTTAGATTTTATATCCAACACATGATGCTCTGACTGAGGGACATTTCAAGAGCAGCATCCCCACCCACGCATTCGTTTCCTTCAGTGTATCAAAAAAGGTAGAACAGTTATTTTTTAAATGAAAATTTGAGGGAAATATTCCAGGGACTGAAACGTCAAACTCAAATGAGCTCACGAAGATCTCTCTGGTGCTTTGCTTTGAGAAGGTGCGAAATGAAAGGGCCTTATTTAAGGCGACCACTGGGGTGGAAGTCGAAGAAATAGAAAAAAGTATGTATCTTTGGATTTTCAAATGTGTTAGCAGAATCTCCCTGTACGGCTCCAGTCATCTCCTGACTAACTAGACTTTCAATCTCAGTCTTTCCTAAAATTCCCCAACCTGAACTATCTGAAGACATCTCCGAAAGCTCCATTATCAAATATAGACTGCAGGAATGAGTCCTAAAGCTATGGGAATGAGATAGCATTTTTGCAGTCATCTGGAGGTAACGGTGGGTTACGTATTAGCACAGGCGGAGCCCTCTACTGGACTCTATGGGTACTACTCTCATCAATGATACGCGAGCGTTCACACACTGAAGTTGTATAAACGTAGCCGGCCAATCAGGGCGAGCCTACCTGAATGCACGCGCAGCTCACAGTATATAAGGCGGCTAAGCCTCCTGACTGTCATCCTACACCATGGGTCGGCAATAGGCGGCCCGCGGGCCATTGGTGGTCCGCCAGCAATAATATTTGGCCTGGAAAAAAATTTTGACAATAAAAATAAAATATTATTTGGAGATTTTTTTTTTTTTTTACAATATAGGACCGACAGTCACACATATAGGCTATAATGTCCGAATAGAGAATCTACCTACACCTGAAGAATGCTTATTGTACTTTTATCCATGTTGAGAGTGAATGACACACAGCACAGGCACAATCTGGCAGCGGGGTGCACTGACGCTGATAGTGGATCAATAAGTAGGTGGACAGCGCGTGGTGCTGAAATAGCCAACATGCGGTTTGTGGTTTGAAAACAATAACACCAGCACATTAAATCATTCAAATGTAATGTTTACTTATATGTGAACAGTAACAAAGTTCAGTCAAAACATTGGCAACAAAATCGGAGAAGCCGCCTGATCATGGAGGGCGAGGGGTGGTGTTGCATATGCTGCCACCCCAGCTGCTGCCCCAGTTGGCAGCTTTGTTTTGAAAAAAAAGTTTTGGCTCATCGGACATTTATGAAAAAAAATCCCTAATGTCCGAGTGCAAGTGAATGCAGCACAAGACGCGAGCCTTGTAACCCCTACCCCGGCCCTGGCCCGAGCGTGGAAATGTGATTGTCATTTGAACGGGATGGCGCAAAACGAGATGCATTCGGTCTACATTGACAGAGAAGAGACTGTCATGTTTGGCTGTACTCAGCATTGATTCAAAACGCACTAAAGCTTTGGATCTTAATAAGTTTGTGAGCAGGGGGTGGACTGGCCATCTGCAGAATCTGGAGAATCACAAAATGGCACCGCAGCGGCACCGCAGCGAGGCTCCCCCGTTGACAGTTCACTAGCACACCCCCCCCCCCCGGCCCGGCATCTAGTGGCTCAGAAAAACATTGGCCCGAGGCCAAATATAATTGCCGACCCCTGTCCTACACCCTCTTCAGCGAGCGGCATAGGAAAGACAGGGCCCCTAGGTAGAGGGCTCTGCCTGTGCTTATAGAACTAGGGTTACAATACGTAACATACCGTTCTATCTCACACAGGCCCCGCCCTCTACTGGACTCTATGGGTACAGTGGGTGGAGCCCCGATGGATAAACGCCCTGTCGTCCCACAACATCCTACGCCACCGCACCCCAACTTCCTATCACCCGGTTGAGACCGTGGAGAAGTCGGGGCCGCAGCTTACTTGGCTGGGTAGAGCCTAATTGGTCTGAATAAGCCCATAGCTCCACCCTACAGGTGCCAGCGCAAGTGACTACACACTGCGCACCACGTTTCCCAGGTCCCTAAGGAACATGGGGAAAACGTAAGTGTACTATGTCCTCCACACTCACACGCTTACCTCGTGTAGTGTGTGCACGGACCCTAGTTGGGAAGACTCTCCCCGCCTGCCCATAGGCAGGCGTGGAGATTCTTCTCAACAAGACGGCGGAGCGGACTCCGCCCTGCCTGTTGATCTAAGCCACTGTGGTGCGGTTGTCGCTCCTTACCAGCACATGTTTGGGGGCGAAACGAAGGCTGGCTGCACCGGGCGGACCGGGCCGTAGAACCCCTGGCGGAGGCGGCTCACCGGTTTCGGCGGCAGTGGTGGGGGGAGCGGTAGCCCTACACGCTCCGCCGCCATGATCATCACCAGGGGGAAGTCCTGGCGGACAGACCTGGGCGGTGGACTTTCATGGACGCCGGACCCGGAAGTGCCCGACAACGAGAAGTCCTCGTCATCCTCCTCCCCGGCAAACGGAGCCATCCGCCCCGCTGGAATGGCGAACGTGAATGGCAACGCCTCGGCCATATCCTGGTCCCCAAACACTTGAAGCAGAGGTGGTGGGGATCGGCGCCTGCTATTAAGCCAGGGCACGAAGGACAGGCCCGGGTCTCTAGAAGTGGCGACTCCATGATGGTACGATAACTTCTTTCTTCTTCTTTCAAACGTTTTACTTTTCTCTGTCAGGTGTTGTCCTGCTCGCTGAAGAGAAAAGGATGACAGTCAGGAGGCGTAGCCGCCTTATATACTGTGAGCTGCGCGCGCATTCAGGTATGCTCGCCCTGATTGGCCGGCTACGTTTATACAACTTCAGTGTGTGAACGCTCGCGTATCATTGATGAGAGTAGTACCCATAGAGTCCAGTAGAGGGCGGAGCCTGTGTGAGATAGAACCGTTCTTTGTATATTTTATTGGTTCTATGAAATCAAATCGACCCCAACTCTTGAATTGTTAAGCCTTTATTTGTCTTCGCATGGCAGATAGTGGCTAAATTAGACAAAAAGAGATTACGCTTTTTGGTACTTTTGAAGGAGCCTGGTTGAAAAAGCCAAACCCTATAGCTATAACATATATGCAATCTTATCTAATCTAGCAGGTTAAGAACATTTTTATTGAATTCAAATACTGTACATATATCCTGCCTGGTCGAAGTTCTTCAAGTGATGTCTGAACTAGGATTAAAATTCAAAAAGTGTGCACTCCTCTCTGATATTGATTGGTGAAGAGTCCCACTTCCCCGTTTGTACTTATTAAACAGGTCTGAATGCACTTTCATGTGATGGCAAAAACACAGCACTACAGATTGCTGTAACATCATTTGGTCTGATGTGTAAGGTAATCACAGTAGAGCTGTGTGATGGCAAAAAGTGCTTCATACTTAACTCACACTAAATCTGAGGTGAGTGTTTGTGCATTAGATTTGCAAAACAAATTATGAGCGATCAATTTGAAGTCTCTTCGGGAAGAGGGGAGGGGAGTAAGACTTTATGGGCCGATCAAAGCCAGGAAGAGTGAGGAAAAGAGCGTGTTGGAAGGGGGAAAGGATCAGACACCAGCCAAAGGGCAACAAGTTTGAAGCTGCGGCTTCTCTGATTTGTTTGGTTTTATCTTGTCACTGATAAATTGGGGAAAAAAGGGGAAAGAATAAAGAGCTTATTATCTCTCCGGCAAGGGCTCCAGTGAGAGAACTGTATCAATTAGCGAGGCTTCTTTAATCTCAAACACTGGCTGCCAGAAGTTTGAGGTTGTTCCAAGGAACACAATCTGCTTTTTTAATCCAAACTCTCAAACCGACAGTGCTTTACTGGGCACCCGCCAGCGTGCACACACACACACGTGGATGCAGACACTCCATCATATATGCCTGTAGACTCACAGTCTGAGAATAGAGCTGGAATGGAGACAGTCTAGGCTGGTTTCACAGCCACGGATTAAAAGTAATCCTATAAGAAATGTCTTTGAATGTAGATTTCCATTAGAGGGACGTTTTCCGATAAGAGCTATTCCCAGAATACACCCAATTTCAGGTCTGTGAAGCACTATTTGATGGCTATTGGTTACTCAGTGTTTGGTAACAGCACAGCCTACCTACATCTGTGGCATTATATTCAAATTTCAATCCTAACACAATTTCTCAAGGGCATAAATCATGTATGCTGTAATGAAGGCACAATATTTTGTTGCTGGAGTCTCAAAATGACTTGCACCAGGAAATGAGGCTAGGAAAAAAAACTTCAATTAGCATAAACCAACAGCACAGATCTGCAGCCGCTGCCGACCTCTGCACTGCATCTTCATTTCTGAATTTGAATTCTTACAATGAAAGTAATGCAGAAATAAACTCAAGTCTAGATATCTGTATGCATATTTAGTTTGGATAAGGGTTGGTAGAAGCTATTTTGAAGACTAGAAGCAAAAAAAGGAGGACAAGAAACATTTTCTTTGAGAAAGATAAATGGGGAAAACTGGTCCGAGAGCATTTATACCAAGCAGGGCCTCCTCAAAATCTGTATTTACAAGTAAAGTATAAGACCTTCTGCAAAGCACTGCTGAGAAATCCCCCCAGAGCAGCGGCATCATGGGAAAAACGCCTTTTTTCATCACAGCCAGAATGAGATGTTTCTGCCACACACCTCTGGTTTGATGGGACTCCAACAATAGCTCTGTAAATCTCCCTGGAAAATGGGATTCCTCTAAATAAGCTGGTGACTTCTAAATGCTGTTGCTGGAGGTGAGAAAGAGAGGAGCCAAAACTGGTCATGCAGGAAAAGCCAGTTAACGCTTTATTTTGCGATTATTTTTAACGTTTATTTATCTAAAGACAGTTGACTTGTCTTACATTCACGTAGATCCATAAGTGAGGAATACCAACATGTTAAAAACTAGTTTAATATTTGTTTGATTACTTTCTGAGTTACATAAAAATATGCATACTCATGTCTCTATGCTAAAAACAAAGCTACAACCTGCTATCGGTTAGCTTAGCTGAGCATAAAACCGGGAATACCATTAGCTTAGCTCTTTGAAAAAGTAAATCTGGATAGTAAACCTCTAAAGCTCACCAATAAAAGAGCTTTATCTAGTATTTCTTTCATCAAAAGACAAGGTTTTTTTATGTTTTATGGACAAAGTTATGCTCCGAACTACTTCTTAAAAGATGCATTCTTAGGTCTCTATGCTAAAAACAAAGCTACAACTAGCTATCTGTTAGCTTAGCTTGGCATAAAACGAGGAAACCATTAGCCTAGCTCTTTGAAAAAGCAAATCTAGATAGCTCACCAATATATGAGATTTTTTTCATCAAAAGACAACGTTTTTTTTATGTTTTATGGACGAGGTTATGCACTGGACTACTTCCCGACCAGGATTAGACACACTATGGAGGGCTTTGCGTCTTTTTACTAAGTTAAGCTAACTTTCCCTTGACTGTCTCCTGTATTGTCATACAAGTCTTGAAAAGAAAGCAATATAATTCTGAAATGTTCAACAAATCCTTTGAAAATGTAAGTTGAAATTCATTACCAAAGGGCTAATGATTAAAAAGGAAGTTGTCTGAGTCTGAATGATATTCACAATTGCTGTTGCTCCTCTATGCAACCTTTCTGTTATTTCAGACAATAAAACTCAAATTCAGCTGTGGATCGTGCCATAACACTAATCTTAAAAAGCAGCCTCATCCCGAAAGGAGCATCTCAATCCGTAACAATAGACTCCCGACAAATGAAGTCTCGCCCGGATGTTATCAGTGCTTCTTGCAGCCTCACCTCGCATATGAATTAATATCAAGGCAGGAGATTAGCAAAAAAATAGAGATGAAATGGAGAAGTTCCATTTTAATCTCACTTGGCGGGATGGGTTTAAACCACTGAGCCAGGTGTGTGTATGTGTGTGTGTGTTCAATACAAACAGTCGCTCAGAGGGATGAAAGACACACCACCTGCAGAGGGAGGATGCAGGAAGCTGTCAGGGTCTTCCAGCTCTTCACTGCTGCTTTGATGCCAGGTACACTCTGATGCCATGTCCCGCTAAATGACAGGCAATTATCGCTAAAGGAAAAACTGCAGGTGGACTTTGACATTTTAGAGCGGCCTAGTTTCTTGTGAAGCCATGCAAAACTGATCCCTTGATATACTATTAAGGAGGAGAGAAAGTCTCATATAAAATAATGAGCCCCCATTACATTATCAGAAGCAGTCCTACTTATGTCATTACAAAATACTTTTTTTTGTTATTTTCAAGATAAAGGACAAACGGAATCAGTTACAGTTGTTTTGCCTATTACGGCCCGTCCACACAGCGGCGTGCGTTGAAGCTTGCCGGCGGGGAGGGCTGAAACTCGACCAACAACCAATCACATGAATCTCCCGCCCCGGACACACAAGCACGCGGTTTGATTGGCTAGAGCTTGTACTGGCATATGATTCGATTGGCTGACGCTTCCGCCGAAGCTTCAAAAGTTGAACATTGCTCAACTTTTGCAGCCAGCAACGCGAGCAAAGCTACGCTTCGCTCCCACAATGCAGTTCGGCGAAGTGTGACGTCACCCCATTCAAAGTGAATGGGCAGAAGCGTTGAAGCTTCAACGCACGCCGCTGTGTGGACGGGCCGTTAATATGGATGGAATACCGAATTGGCACACCGGCAGAGGCCCCCCCTGGCTTTCACTTGAAGAGACACGTCCCAACCAGGAAACAATTTAAAATGACCAAAATGAAACTTAAAAAAATACCAAATTAGAGCATAACAACTGCAAAAAGACTCGAAACAACAATTTAAAGGGCCAAAACTTCCACAAAGAGACACAAAATGACTACAAAGGGACACTAAAACACAACAAAGACCAGCAAACCAATAGAAAAACAAATCTACAAAACAATCATTAGAATTACAAAGTGGCACAAAAAAACTACAAAAAGACAAAAAATGATCACTAGGGGAAACAAAACCACAACGAAAAGCAGCTAAGTAAGTATAAAGTCTGGCATGATCCTATATAGCAAAAGGTGATGCATGTCTTTGATCAGGGGCCCATTGTCTAATCATTTGCCCATGCCTATAAACAGCCCTTTAAACTGTTTAAAGTAGAGAATAAAACAAGCACAGAATCATGTTAAAGCTTTACCGGGTCCCGTTTTAATCTAAAAATCATATCTGCACGTTACAAAAAATTGTGCGTCATAAACACTCGCTTTGTCCTTTAGTTCACCCAGCATTTATAAAAATGTTATTTGAAGTTTTCAGAAACTTCACTTATCTGATTTGAAGGAAATAGGGGAATGTCTGTTTGTGCCCTCTAAATCCCTTGATAAATATAACTGAAAGTGATGAGGTGTGCTGCAAACATTCACTTTTTAATTGTTTTTTTCCCCGGCAACTCAGGCAGCCACAGCCTGCGCATACAATTATGTTATCATTTGACAGCCACAGACCAAATTATTCCTCCTCCTTTGCCTCAGGAATACTTCAAGTGTGATTACGAAAGAGAGGAAAAAAATCACTATGTCAGCTGTGCTTATTAAAACGAACACCACAGTAGATAATATGTCATGCGGTGTCAAAACACTGCTTAGAGAACATGCCAAATGATGTAAGTCGTATTTAATTAGATACTATGAAAGGCTTAATGGATGAGGCCATGTTCAGTCACAGGACACTCTACTGTGTTTAAATGACAGACAGTTTGATTTGCTACAGAGCATTATGTAAGAGAGGTTGCGAGCTGAGCTAAATTAACATCATCTAAATTGTGTTTTGCATTCATTTTCACTGATGTGCCAGCTGTCCGACAATTACGGCTTAAAGCTGCCAAAAAATGCTGAGTCAGTGAGGAACAATGACCGTCGTTTATGGCAGGAAAGTCACATCTCAACTGTGCTGCTTGGCATGGCTGTGTGTGTGTGTGTGTGTGTGTGTGTGTGTGTGTGTGTGTGTGTGTGTGTGTGTGTGTGTGTGTGTGTGTGTGTGTGTGTGTGTGTGTGTGTGTGTGTGTGTGTGTGTGTGTGTGTGTGTGTGTGTGTGTGTGTGTGTGTGTGTGTGTGTGTGTGTGTGTGTGTGTGTGTGTGTGTGTGTGTGTGTGAAGCCAAACTAATCAAACACAATATTTCATCTACTGTTGCACTGCCATGGATCTGGATTGGCTGCCTCTCAAATCCAAAATGGCATTAGCAGAGAGTCAGCCAAAGCATAAATTTTGGTTCCTGAGCTAGAAAACCAAAACTGAGTCAGCTGGTTTCCCGAAGGAGATAAAGTCGCCACTCTGGTGGTTAAAATTTAACCAGGAGGGATTTCTTATTCCCCAAAATAAAATATGCATGACTTTGCTTAAAGTCTGAGCAGCCATGGAAAGGTTAGAAAGTTTGGGAGGAGATATTTAGTATCTTATAAAAGCAGCCAGTATTAAAGCCTTAACGTCTCATGGAAAAGTGTTAGTCACTTGTGTGTATGGCACTGAATATAACATCCTATGAAGGTTTCCTACAGCCTAAGGCGAGTAAGATTCAACACTTTATTAATGGCACTAAGAATATAATTTAAGACCAATTTTACGCCTTTTTTTGTTATTAAGTTCTGCATAATGTCAGACAAATATGTAAAAAAAATGTAAGGCCTTATTTATAGAACCTACCAACCTAGATAACGTTTGAGTTTAAGGAACCCTGTCCAATGGAAATGTCAGGATTTTGGACCTTTGGGGTGAGAAAAGTTTGGAATTTGTATCCCTCTGTTTTGGAACAACTGTGAAATGTTATGAGCCACAACAATGCCGAAAAGATCTTGGGATTTTAGTGGGAATTATTAATTTGCAGGCTGTCATGCACCATCACTCACACACCAACAAACACGCGCAGATAGGCTTTGTTTTGTTTTTCAGTTTTTGTTACAGCTCAAGGTGAACTTTTGAATCTCCTGACTTGGATGAAAAAAAAAACTGATCCCCCTTCCCTATTGAAACGCCTTCACTGAGGGCCTGTTAGTGTGATGCACATTTATGTTTGAACAGTGCTAAGTGCGGGGAGTAGTGGAAAACAAAGGGGCTGATGTAAGAAGACAAACAGGAAGGCAAGAATGTGAGGTCACTGGAGGACAAAAGGAAGATTTGGTGCACTGCATAAAGAGATAAACTAATTTCTTGTCGCAAAATATCAACAGACAATAGGTTATTCTGTAGTCTCAGAGAGAAACATTTCAAAATCTGGACAAAAAGGAACAGAGATGATATTTCCTGAACTTAGCTGGCCAACAAACTTTGAAAACAAGTTGGGTTTAATGGCGCGTTTCCACTACAGCGCGGAACCCGGCCTCGCTCGGCCTCGCTCGGCCTCGTTAGGCCTTGTTAGGACCAGCTCACTTGATGGCGCGTTTCCATTACAGTTTAGGAACTGGGGCAGTAACTATAGTAACGCAGTGTAGGCGGAGCAATCGGCTTTTTGTCGGGCGGAGTCACGCTGCTTAAAACTGCCGTGACGACTTATTTGTTAGAAGTGAGCTTTAGAACAGATAGGGACTCAACGCTTTCAAGCAAATAACAGAGCGTTAGAAAAAACGTACCATGCAGAGACTCCAGTAACGCCGTTGCAGAGTCCAGGCCTCCATCCCTCCAAACGCTAGCCGGTCTATGGCCGTAAATGGTGTCCATTAGCTCAAACCACTTCTAGTTTTTCCTACTGGCACCACTCGTGTTGTTATTATCTTTGACCAAGCGATATTCACTCTTCATCTTTTTGAGTTTTTCCCTACACTGCACGACAGTCCTCGAGTAGCCGCTTGTGGACATCTGTGTAGAGACCTCCTGAAATACTTTAATATTGCGAGTTGTCCCGTCGAGCTCCCGCTGGATCTTATCATCTGCAATGTAATGTAGGAACGTCGTCACTTCCTCGACCAACCACGGCGTGCTTTTCTTTGCCATTTTAGCTCCTCTGTTGACAAAAATGCTGTTTATAAAAATGCTGCAAGCTTCGCTATATATATATGCGACGCTAGGGATTATCTCGCGCGCCGATTGTGACGATTCTCTCTGACCAATCAGCAGTCGAGAGTGTTGACGTCACAACTCAGCCTGGTTGTTCCTGGCCCTAGAACCACGATTTTATGAGGCCAGAAAAAACTGTGAATTAGGACCCGCCGGCCGGTACTAGGCCAAGTGGAAACGCAACCAAAGTCGGGCCGCTGACGTCACAGCCCTCTTAAACCGTGCTCCGCGCTGTAGTGGAAACGCGCCATAAGGGCCTCTACACACCGGCCCGACTTTGGGAGTCAGAGGCCGGCCGAAGCCATCAGAGGCAGTCGGGCATTCGCGTCGCACTACTCAGGTTGGTGTGTCGTCTCTTTACGGCACATTTTCAACCCTCCCGCCTCCTCCCGCGGCCGATTCAACATGTTGAATCGGCCGCGGGAGGCCAAAGAACGTCGGGACAAATCAATCACTCTGACTGGCTGTTCAGCTTAGCGAATCAGTGCATAAGAAGTGAAGCGGAAGTGAGGGACCAAAACAAACGATAAGAAGGCACACACAGACGGCTAATCTTCCTCATTTTCATCTCACCCGGACGCAAGAGTTTCTTTTTTATCATGACGGCATGGAATGAAGAAAGTGAAGACCAACTGATCAACTGCTTATATTACTAAGTCTGTTCTTCTTCTCTCGGTGTATAAAACGCAGTCTGTCTTCCGGTTGTTGCCTCTTTTGAATGACGAATACAGACTACCGCCGCCTGCTGGTAAGGAGAGTTATTGCCACTCGTCGGCTGAAGTATTTGCGGTGTGTTCGTAGGCGGGCGGCTTTATCCGACGAAGCCAACGAAGCCCGACGTAGCTGACGTAAAAGTCGGGACGCCTTCGGTACACGTTCTTTGGTCTCAGGTTGGTGTGTAGAGACCTTTAGGCAAAGCAATATATCTTCTGCTTCACCGGCACTCTGGATCTATTTCTGCCTTCATCAGACTTTTTCAAAACATAGATACTGTGGCCCCCCCACCTCGCCTGCCCGAAGGTTCAACAGTGTTTACCGAAAGGCACGGTAAATAAGAGTTTATTTTTAGATCAGTCACACTGTGAAGAAACTCACTGGGTGTATTTATGTTTAATATCTTTTCTCTATCCTTTTTCCTGACAGTGTACAAAGCACAGTGGGGATCCTACTGCAGCGGTAACTTTATCAAACTTAGCAAAAACAGCCAATTGCGACAGCATCCATGCACACAAACTTTAACTGCCGCATGATAAAGCTCATCCAGAAGGCCGGTAACAAGGTCCCTGCATCAAAAGGATGATATTTGCTTTTCAGTGCTTCCTTTAAGTGCTGCCTTTCATCCTCTGCAGAGCATTGAGATCCTAATGCAGCTACCGACGCATACTAAACTTTATATTCCTAGAATCCAAAGCGTCTCCCTCTGTGGAACGCTGCAAACTTTTTCTTTTTTCTTCTCACAGTCAGAGCTGTCACAGCGAGCGGTGAGGCACGGGGTGTAAGAAATACCAGCAAACCATTGGTGATTATGCAGGAGAGGGAGCCTCTTAGAGTAAAAAAAAGGAGACTCTTAACTGAGAGTGTGAAAGTGGGAGAAGACAAAGAGGCAGCTCAACTGGCAACATGACAAATCTAAAAGACCAAAAAACTAGTTTACGCACAAATATAATCTCTGCATGTACAGTAATGGTGTTACAATAAAATAAGAGACACAGGCTACTTCATCCACTGGGAAATAAATAAAATACCTGTTTGATGAGGCTATTTTGAATCCTACAGGAGCTGTGTCTCAACCAATGTAATAGTATTAGTTTGACAGTGATTGTGTGTAATAATATTCCAAATACACAGTGAATGAAGTGTGAAACTAGAACCAAAATGGACCAAACTTTTCAGGATGGACAGACTGATGGTGACATGAGGATGACAGCAGGGAGGGGGGAGAGTGCCACCTATTGGAATAACAAAGACACTTCACTTCTGAAAAATACAATACAATACATTAGAAACAGCTTCATGTCACACCTAGCAAAGCCATCTCTCCTTGGTTCAGGGTGCATGTGTGGATTCTAATGGATGTGCTTGAATGCATCCCCATTGCCACTTATTACAAATATCTAATTTTGCATTTGGCACTTAAATAAAACAACCATGTGATAATCTTCAAGGGGATTAAATGGCAGATATTGCACCTTTTCACATGCGTCATTTCAACACATACTAAGAATACAGTGTTGATCGTGTTTTTCACACATGCCATCTCACAACCTGAGTCATAAAACGTGCCTGCAAAACAGAAGCGTGTCCCATCATGTTTAAATGAGATTGTGCTGCTTTTTCTCCTTTGGCTAAAATTGAATGTCACATTTCTACAGACAGAAATAAATCAAAAGCAACCATGAATAAATAAATATTCTGCTGTCCTTGTCCTTAGTCCTGTTGGTTCTTGCCCATTTCTGTCTGAGTCTGGAAATTCAAAACAGATTCAACTGTCAAAAATGTTCTTGTTTGCCTTTTGAATACAAAAGGATCTTTAATGCAGTGAACTACCTAGAGAAATAATATAGTTTTGTTAAATTTAAGAAAGTTTAAACATTGTTAACGTTTACTTAAGTCATTTCTGCTGTTCTATGCTACTGGCCAAGAAAATAAAAACTTAGTATCATGTTAAAGCCTTGTTGTATTCATAATTTTAATAGAAATCTAAAATGTTGTGCCCTCAATGTTGTGTCAATTTAGATTTAAGTTATACATTTTAGTATCGTGACAACTACGTGTTCGACATGATATGGATTTAGCCATACAATTTGTTCCATTAGATTGTATTGATGTCACATAAAATGTACTGAGTGCAAGCCCAGCTTGTTACACGTTAAGGCATGTTAAATAGCCAACTGGGGAGCAAGGCGTTGCTGGGAATGATTACTCATTGCTCTCCCAGAACTACCCTGGGTAAATAAAGGGCAAAAAGTAGATAATATATGCTCTTTTCTTTCCTATACACACTTAAAAAATATAAACCTGTGCATACTAAGAGAACTAGGGGCAAAAATAGACATCGACAGAGACAAGCGCATAATAAGGAGATTCATCTGTGACAAAACAGATTTTCTAAAAAACAATGTGACATATTTCTGCACGTTTATCCCAGATGGTAAGTAAAGATTGTGATTCCAACACTAAATGGTCAACAGCTAAGTAAGGAAGTAGGTGTTACAATTATTTAGTGGGGAATGGAGGGCATTTTTTTGCAGACATACCGAGCATGTTGAAGATAAAGTCCTTGGCGGTGTGGACCTCTAAGGCAGTCTGGTCTCCGAACTCTCCCTGCTCCAGTACCACCAGCTCGGACACCTGCGCTGACAACTGCTCCAGGGTCGCCCCCGACCGGAAGTCGACCTCTGACAGCTTCTTGGCAGGGGCTGGGGAGCGCGGGGCCACTGCACTCATCAGGGACTCCATGTCTACAACCCTGTAGGGTAGAGATAATATCAGTTGTTTGGTTAGCTAGATTGGGGGGTTTTATTATCACAACAGCCCTATTTTCATTGCCAACTCAAATAAACTATGCTGTCACAGTGCCAATAACAACTTTTCGATTTGAACTTGAACAAAACACAAGTCTATGTTTGACCTGTTTTCACGATGTTCAGCTAACTGTATTTTTAGACTGATTTAGTTCTTAAGCCTTTGTGTTATTTCCATATAATGCTGGCCTTGTTTTCAAAAGCCCCATGTGAATCATGAGACTTTGAGGGTCAAGTCTGGAGAAACACATGACATCAGGGAAGAACTGAAATTACATTTTAGTGGCAGCTTTGATTCACATCCAGTCATTAAACCTGATGCTAATGTTTGATATTCTAACAGCCCACAAATGCACTTATAACATGATTCATAATATGTATTATTCTCTTACTACATGCTTCTAACCTGATAAAATACTTTTTGTAAATAGTTAATGCCTTTAAGACGTATATTGTATCGTTCATTGTATCATAGCATGTCAAATAGTAAGAGTTGGTCGTGCTTAAGAAATGGGTAACATGTAGCCTGTTAAAGGGACAGCATATTTCTTGAAGGAATTAGCGTAAAGTGGAAAGGGCGTTACGCTTATTGAGTTATTACATGTTTAACTAGTTATATTAAATACCGTGTCTTGTTAGTAACACGTTATAAACTTGTAATGTAAACACAGTTCAGTGGAGAGTGGAATGTCATGGCCTCTGCCCTACCAAACTAGGTCAATTAGCGAGCAAGCTCCTAGCCGCTAAGCTAATAGCACAGCAAATTAGCCAGCCTGCTGTCTAACATTAGCTAGCTAATTAGATAATTCTTAATAAACAGCACAATAGCGTGGGCAGCGTTAGCTAGGTGCATATGACTGCTGTATAACTGTATAAGCACACCATTAGACTTCCAGTAATAGTGTCGGTTTGGTACCTCGCCCACAGTCAGCTAATTTCTTTTATTAGCTAAATAGCTTTATCAAATTAGCATGCTAGCTAACATGACAGGTGGGGATAGTGAAAATGCGAGCTCACATCCCCGTATACAAACTCACATTCACACTAAAAATCTATAGCCACACACACGCTTGCACCCACATGCACTCGTTAGCTTGCGAGTAGCGGATCACAGTGCAACGATTAGCTATCAGGCTAAAGCTGCCAAGTATCGCAAACAGACACACACCCTTTACACAGTGATCCGAGGGAGTCTCTCCGCTATCTTCTATGTTTACTGTTATTGTGATTCCTGTGCTTCAATCCGCCTTCTTCAGCTGTCATTTCCAACAGGTCCCAGTCGCCACCTTCCCCCTGGCAACACCGTCCCAGAAATTCATGGTCCTTCTCTGAGGATCCAGGGATTAGTAGTATGTGTGCCACGAACGCCCCACATTACAGGAGGACTACACACGGATTTGTGAGGTCAGGTTATGATTAAAAATTGTGCCCGTGTCCTCGCAGATAAGATAAGGCTGTGCTGAGGTTTAGCAGTAGAAGGCAGGGCGGTTTCCCCAATGAACAGCCAGTGTTTAGATGCATGGAAATGTGAGGAGTCCTTCCTGTTGTAAGGGGCTGCATGTGGAAGCACTGATTCTCCCCACAGTGCCCACCCACCCCTATATAATGGTAATAGACCACCTGTTGATGGAGGGAGGGTATGTAAAGTGGATTACACAATGCATCTGAAGAGATCCGCCTAATATAATCATCCTTAACCCTTCTCTTGCGTTTCGGGTCAAAAGTGACCGAGTGACTTTGTTTTTTATCATAAATATTGTGTTTTTCATCCAATTGCCTCAAGACCTTATGTTATCCTCCACGCTAGGCCTCTGAACATACAATTTATGATCACCACTTGCATTGATTTTTTAGTGATTTATTCAACAGTGAAACACCCATGATGTTTTCGGTCAGAATTGACCGCCATAGGAAATTAATGGGTATGAGTGTATTATGTTCATCCTGCAGATGGAAAACATCTCTATGCACACACGCACGCACGCACGCACGCACACACACACACACACACACACACAAACACACACACACTTCTTGTGCTTATGTCCCCCCACACCTTCCAGACAAAACAATTTACTCTAAGTTACGGGAACCTCTCACTTTTTCGTGCTGCATACCTTCTCACAGGTGCGAGCTCTGTGCCCCTCTCATGCAGTTATATTTGTGCCTTGCTCGCATTTGACTCATTGACACAATGAGTAGGCGACTGATTAGGCGATTTTCTGTCAAAGAGGTCTGGACAAATGTTTTGAACCAGATGAAGAGGAGATTGAACCAGACATAGAGGACGATGTCTCAGAAATGGAAGACAACAGCGATCCAGACTATGAGCCTGACCAACAGTCAACAGACCAGGGAGAGGCCCCTGAGGGAGCCCTGAATATTTATTTTTCTCTAAATGTTCATTGAGGAAAACAGTATCAGTGTCTTATTTTATATTCATCACAGTGAATGCAGTGAATGCTGAACTTGATGGGCCCACCGGTGGGTCCGGACCATATACTGTAGTTGAAAGTACACAATGAAGCACTGACTTGCTTGTATCACATCAATACATCCCATAAATCATTGGAACGGGAATAATCTCAGCTACGACACCAACTAAAGCATGTCCATCTCCAGTAAACACAGCCTACATGGCAAGCATTTTTATAATATACAGTAATGTACAGTAAGCACTATCTTTGAACTTACTGCAAAATGATAACATGAAATTCACCCCTGGTGTCATTCTGTCTGCCACCCCTTGATTCCACTTGCTTTGACTGTTCAAATGAGATGTCAACCATCAAAATTGGATGAGGGGTTCCAGAGATATCATGTGCAAAACACACCGGTCAATTTTGACCGAAAATAGTATGGGAAGGGGTGACCTAACGCAAGAGAAGGGTTAAATGAATTATGGTATTATATGGTTATGAGTAAGCCTATTATATAATTACATGTGTTAAAATAACTCTTGACTTTGTGAATGCATACAGGAGGAGGGAATTGCATACCAGGTAGAATGCTTTGAATATTCAATCTTAACCTACATTCAATTAATTTTTTTGCCAAATAAGATTTTGAACTTTTTTTCTTTATATGCAATATACCCAACATATATATATGTAAATAAATAGCTGGCCTCTTACATATTGTCTTGACACACTAAGAGAAAAGGACCTCGTTGCATTTTATTTTTTTACCATAACAGTGTGTTTGCTTTTATTACAGCATTTCTTTCTCACATTTTATAAAGTAAAGAGAGAGATTTCATTTCATTTTATTGCATTTATAGTCCCTAGTGCGATAGTGCCATAATGCAACTCAATCACATCTTTTTTATTAGACTAGTCACAAGATAAATCATATTTATTAGGGGAGCTTCTGGTAGTGTTTGTTTCTCAATTTGAATAGATCGTGTAAAAGAAGCAACCATTTTACCTCTTTTTGCATTTTTTTATCGTTCCAATGCTCACTAAAAAACAGGTTCCACTATATACAATACTTCCTGTCTATACAGTATGCATAAACCTCCTTAATTACACTTCCAAGTTATTCTTTTCCTGCTAAACCTCTTTGGATTGATGGTGTCTGGAATTACCTGTCGCACCTCAGCCTGTCGATGGATCATTACCGTCTCACATTGTGGGAAGAGCTGTCTGTGTATAGTACAATGCAGCGTGTGATTCATCAGCCTATTCTGTAGCATAAGTACGACATTTTTCAAGGTAACGCTGTACCAAACAGCACTTAATGAGCAAGTTGAGGGAGTGACATTACCTGTCTGCAAAATGAGAGGTTAGAGACGAGCCTGGCCTTCAGCAGACACAGTGAGACAGACAGCAAAAAAAAAACGCAATATCTCTCAAACTTTTTCTTTGGTTTCTTTTTAACCAGAAAGGAATGGAAAAACATTAGCAGCTCGATTGATATTCCTCAATATATCCCCCCGGGCTAGAATTGGTACCATAAAAATCTTCCCCTCTGCAAGTCCAATCCCAGGCATTTGATGGGAATGTGTCACGTCTGATATTCATGGATCAGTCTCGGAAGTCAGTGCTTGTTCAGCAAAATTAGTGAAGGAGAAGTGATGAAAGAATATAAAAGAAAGAAAGAGGGGAGGTGCCCTAAAATAATAATAGGGAAAGGTGGACGGAAGAGCAGGAGGAAGGAAAATGGATGAAAATATCATTTATATTTCATTCTTTGCCTCTTGCACAAACAGGAATACAGAAATACATCTTAAGATCTTGCCTTGATCGGAGTATTCAGGTTGTTCCAAATACTTTGTTATACTATAAATATCTTTCAAACATTCATCGTTTCAAAAAGGGGTTTACGCATTTCAAAATGTACTTACGCATTTCAAAATGTACTACTAACAATACAAAACATTTAAAACTCTTTATTCCTTCTGCACTGAAAAAAATGAAATGTTAACTTCAAATATATGCATTATTTCAACAGATGTCACATAACTGTATTAGGTAACTTGAAAGCAATAATATTAAGTTTAACATAATATTTCATTTTAACTTAATATTATTGCTTCAATTAACTAATTACAGTTATGTGAAATCTGTTGACAAAATATATTTATTTAAAGTCAACGTTTCAGTTTTTTCAATGTGACTAACTAGCTGACAAGGCTGTAGACTCTTCCACAAATGTCACAAATCCAATCTATATACTTATTATAAGATTTTATTGTGTTTACACGAGTGTTCGGTTGAAGCACATGCACTTCCAAACTAATCTTGGAAAACAAAATTGTAGATTAATTGGAGAATTGTATTTTGGAATAACTGTGTAAAATCGACAACCAATGTCTATAAAGTGCGAGTATTATTCATGTTGATATTTTGTATACTAACTCCTAATATACTATGCCAGTTAGTATGTTGTGAATTTTATAGTATGCAATATGGATTGGTAATTGGACTAAACATGTACAAAGATATCACCTAGAGCAAGTGCTGATCAGTGATAAAATGATCTATATTTGCAGCCAATTGGGAAATGTTCTGGGAGCAAAATGTTTACTTCCTGTTAACATGCCCTTTTCTGCACTCTGAAATGCAACTTGCTTCTGATGAGGGAGTGTTTAAATGTACGGTTAAGCAGCTCACAGGAGAAAAAGGTTGTTTACAACTCTAACGTTTGAGAGTCGTAAACTTTCACAGCGCTATTATAACAGACAGTTATCCCTTTACGCAGCATAACCCAAACCATCACCACCATCCAGCATCTCCCTGCTGGGTAATAACCCAGACACTGCATTACTCTGCGAGACGACCGCCGCTGATAGTGGTTATGGTGATGCCGTAACAATGGCCGCTTCCCCTTGGTGTCATCCCGTTAGCTCCTCTGATGCATGGCCGTCATCACTGTGCTGCAGATTGGAGTGAAATGATTGAGGATAAAACTGTGAAAAAGGGGGCTGTAGTGACTCTGTGCCATTGAAGTGAGGGAATAATCTATCTGAGGGTGTGCTGTAGCGCTGACCATCATTTAAGTGGCTGGAAAGGGTCAGCATGGCGATGTGGGACGGCCATTACAGTCATTCCGCTTCACTGTGCGAAGAGCCGCCGCCTGATTGATGCCTGAGAGAGGATTTGGCACTGCTGTTGTGTGTATACGGCATGCACTTTACTATATTGCCTGTAGGTTGATATGTGTGTGTCTCCTGGTCCATGTGAGCAAGAAGGAGGAAACTGTGGCTAATCATGCAAGATGGCCGGCGTTTCATTCCAGAGGAGCACACATTTCCACAGTCAGCCCATCTCATCCCATAAGCTCTCTATCACCTCCCTCGTTCATGACTGCTGACTCTCACACAAACACTCCCTCTTCATCTTTAACCAAAACAGGCTCTGACCAAGAAATCAATGGGACAGCGAGGCCTACCAGAAGGAGCTGATGTAATTTAATCCAACTGCAGAGTAAGAGAAATAAAGCATAGGGAGGCTTGTGAAGTGCAGAGGAAGTCCCTGGAGGTATAATTAACAGTATCTACTGTTAGTATCTTCTTTCTCCGACGCTCACTACTTTACAGACTGAAGCAAAGCACCAGACAGTGGATTTGCTTTCAGACCCTCCTGCTTTATGACATGTGGATTAAATGGCAACATACAGAGCCTCTAAATAATAATGAATACAAGAGGATTTAATGTGTACTCTTATCACTGAAATAGGACACACCTGAATCTTCGCAGGTGCTGCAGGAATTTGTCCTTAAACATGGAAATAAAAGGTAAATCTATTTGCATCACAACATTTTGACTGGGACTATTTCCTGGCCAGGTAAATTGGTAAAACAAATGTTGGGAATACTCAATTAATAGGGGTTGAAAATGTTTTTAGTTATTTAGATAACTTTTTAATCCTCATTTGAAGACACTGTTAACTTGCTTAAAATGTATGAAAATCCAAACACTGAGAACTGACTAGCTCTGTCTCAATAACTTGGAAAGCTACAGAAAAGCACATTAATGAAGACACAAGTGTCTCCCTTAATCTCATTTTCCATTTCTCCCTCTCTCACACATTTGATGTGGTCGGCCACAGCAGAACATCTTGATCCGGCTAGATCTTAACACAGGAGTGCTGTGCTGGCACCAACAGGGATCCACACTTCTGGATGTCAGCTGATAAATAAATAGCCCTAAAATAAGACTGCTGTGTGAAAGTGGTGAAATGTTGTCTTGCTAGTCAGTCACATGATTATCCCCTCAAGTATTTAACACGTACAGCTGAAAATGTGATGATGACACTTCAATTATGCACCTGACAGTGCGGAACACGCTGTGACTTCCAGTCATGTGTCTCCTGTAAAGTTAAAAGTTGTGACTCAGAGATATGAGACTGGGTTTCAGAGCGTTATCTGTTGCCTGGTCCTGGAATAGCAGAATGCTTCTCAATAGCTACTTAATTCTAATGAGGGTTGTATGAGTCGTGATCAAGAGCTCATTGGCACCGTGTGCAGTCGATAGCTCTTTCTCTTCTGAGCAGAGCCTCGGCTCCTGTGACGACCCCAGAAAATTGACCCGAAGATTTATACAGCTATTTTCTAAAGGTCTCCCATTCGTGGGCCTACAGTCAGGAAGGCAAATTAGTGTTTCAATGGATTTCACTTTCAATTTGAATGCAGAGTGGTTGGAACACGGCCCCGGCTACGGAGAGGCCATGGGTAATGAACTCCTTTGTGTTCTGCCACTTAGAGGATCAAATGCTCCAGGCTGTGAAGACATTCAGCATCGCAAGAGGGAGGATTTTCTTTAGCTTCTATACGCGGAGGATCCTGAGTTTATCCGACCTTTACTGAGAACCACTCACTGAAGAGACTCCTGTTAAACTGGAATTGGCGTTTCTCAATTTGAATTGGATTGCATTCAGGTTTCGCAACTGTTAATTTACTCTGGATGCATTAATCCAGGTGCATGTACCCAAATAAGCAGTACTGTATTGGTAGTGAAAATGTTCTTCTGTCCATATATGATAAATGCATTGGATGGAATTTAACAATTGACATTATCTAGGTAGAAAATAGTAAAAAATGTATATTAGGTACATGTATAGTATCTATCCTGCACAATGCTACACGTGGCTTGATGTTTTAATGCTTTGTCAAGTACTTTGTGACTATGCCTGGAAAAAGTGCTTTATAAATAAATGTTACTTACTATAGGTCTAATAATAATTGGAATTTCAGTCTGGATTATAATTGCCATTTAAGAGTTATTCCTAAAAGTACTCATTTTGCAGAATTAACACTTTCAGGGTGATTGTTTTATGTATTTGAATAGTGAATTAGTCATTAATGTATTAACAAGTGAGACAATTGTAATTGTAATCGATCAGGTAGTCAGTTTAATCTGCATTATACATATATTCATTTATAAAAATGAATAATAATTTATAAACCAATTACATGGTTTGTCTGGTATGCTAATCAGCAAAGTACAACCTTTACAAGACCATGTAGTGAGGTGAAAAGGACATGTATTATGCAGATTGAAAAAATGTACTTGGAGAAGTAATGAAAAAGTGATGTGTAAAAATCAGGCAACGCAACAATGTGTAAGAAAAAGTATTTATTTCTCCTCATATTCCTTTCATTTTTGCTCTACTTCTGCAATACCACTGCTGTATACATTTACAGAAACATAAATAGAAACTGTATTTATTCACTGTTAAGTAAAGCTTCGGGAACTTCTAGATTTTATTTCCAAGTTCTAAATTGACATACATGCTTTATTCTCTGTGTATCCATTTTAACTTAAGGGCAGCGATCAGAAACAGAAAGCAATGGTAGAAAAGTGATAATCCTGTGACCTTATCTGCCCCTGACACCCACAACCCCCGGACAGGGAGCGATTAGATGGGCGACATTACTCAGCACTTCTAAACTCCCCCCCCCAAGCTCTGCAGTTCATCCATTAACAGTCTGACAGTCCAGCGTCACAGAGCGGCCCTGTGGAGGGGACGTGAACTGTTACAGTTCAGAGAATTATAGCCAGCCAGCCAGCGATCATAGCTACACCCCCCATGG
The DNA here is from genome assembly GCA_031216635.1 of Dissostichus eleginoides. Classification (NCBI taxonomy): domain Eukaryota; kingdom Metazoa; phylum Chordata; class Actinopteri; order Perciformes; family Nototheniidae; genus Dissostichus; species Dissostichus eleginoides. The sequence goes on along the minus strand of CM062286.1, from coordinate 17,819,004 downwards.
GAGCAATCTTGCGTAGAGCAGGGTCTCCGGTCATGGACTGGTGGTACAGAGAGCCACAGAACATCCCCATGCCCGCTATCAGGAGGGTCCCCGCCTGTAGAGAAATTAGGTTACTGATAAAAAGCAGATTAATTGATGTCATTTGTTAGGTTTAAAATGTAAGTTGCAGAAAATGTACTTGTTCCTTTTAGATTCAGCGGCACAAAAACAGACAAAAACATTTATTTAAGAAGATTAAAGGCTGTCATATATTAAATTGAGTTATTTCGTACTTCTACTACTTGGTGTGAAAGAAAATGGTCTTGTTTCTTTTTAGATTCTGCATCAAACAAAATTAGAAACATAAATCTGAAAATAGGACAAAATGTATATTGAACAAATCTGTACACTTCTGAATAATTCATTTATTTTATGGTTGCCTATTTTGTGAATTATATATTGTGCATAAATACACATGCCCTTAGTACTGAAGGTATACATAATATTATTACTTATTTATAATGTGATGATAACAGCCTATGGTTACTTCTCCTTCTTTTAAGGGAAAAAAACATATTTAAAAAGCTACCAGTCTGAATTTTTACCCCATTGTTTCAGTCATTTTTTATTTAAATTAAATGTTTTTTTAACAACGAATAAGCAATGCATGTTGTAGCTAAAATGTACTGTAGATGTGTGTAAAGGAGTTACAATAACAACTTCTCTTTCAATTCCATGCTGGTTTTCTGAGTGGGGAGAGACGGATTATGGCAGAATGACACTTAAAAATTCCTTTTCAAAAAGGACACTTGAGGGCTAACAGTTGGTATTAGGTTTGATACTCACCACAGCAGGTTTGCTGGAGTGGGCAGCACCCAGCAAAGCCAGGCTGTGGTAGAAATGATACTTGTTGGCCGTTTCAAATAGCTGGAAAAGCAAGACACAAAGAGAGAACAGCACTCAGACTAATCCTGCATAATCCAGATCATGATCTCTGACACGATCGAGACTGTGACAGTGATCAGGTAAAAAGTGTTGAAGTAAAAGCAATTTTTAACATCAAAATTTGCCATCACAGCAATATTAACATACCACTCTCTGGTAGTCATCGGGGTCGCTGTTTTTGAAGCCTAAAACAGAAAAAGAAAAGAAAATAATATTACATTCAAACACAAGTTGACACTTTATGACAATTTAAATGGCAATCAACAGTTTCTTATAAGTTCCCCACACAATACATTTGTTTTGAATGAGTAACTAATGTCTGAAGATTTTAAGTTTAGGCTTTTGTTGATGCTTTTGATCAATGGCAGTAGTGAATACTGAGGGGTATAAATATAACTGTCTCAAATAGTGCAGCCCAAACATGATTATGTCTGATGCCTCGTAAAAAAACTAAATAGAGCAATGTTTAGCTTAATTCAGCTAATACTAACTTGACTTTCTGACTGCACGTTTGCCATTGACTCCTCCATGAAACACAGGGGGCGGTCAACTTCATTACAAAACTGTTTATTTACTAAATTAGCATGCTGCTGCTTTGAGTGTCATTTGTATGCCAAACTAACTATTAGCCTATTCAACATTAGCAGCAGATATGTGTTCTTTTTTAGTCCAGCATATGCGCCGTTATAGAAGCTAATCTTAAATTGGCATGTTTTGCAACGGAGGCTGGAGTGGTTAGCTTGACATGGCAGTGTTTCCCCGCTGTTTTACGATTCCAGCCTAAAGGAAATACTATTGCATGAGTATGGCGAATACTCTAATGTGCAGTGACCCTACCGTGAGCCCCGTACGCCCCTGCTGCCACCGCAGAAGCCCCTGACAGAGCTGCTAACCTCCGGACAACAACAGCAGCGGTCATGTTTGGAAGCTGCGTGTTTATCCAACAAGCGGAAGACTGCCAGTGATGCTGCATTCACTGTCCTTAAGGAAAATCCGCCTTCTGACATCAGAGGTTACGTAACACAAATAGTCAGTGTTGGAAAAAGTATTCAGATTCTTAAACTGAGTAAAAATTATAATACCACACTGTAAAAATACTTAATTTCAATAAAAAGTACTGCATGTAGAATGGTAATTAATTAAAAAGTATAAGAGTACGATTAGGAACATGTACTTAAAGTATTCGGTGTAATAGCAGTTAATGCAAAACAAATATTCAAATATTTTAAAGCAAGAGCAGCACATATTTTTTAACAAAACAATCTTAATTCCAATAAATGTTCTGTTAACCCACTCATTGTTTTAGTGACTTAAATATTATGTTAGATGATTTAATGTATACCAAATAATCCTATTTTTAAAAGTTTTCTAAAGTTTTGTGCCTCAAATCCATACCTTTATAAAGTAACAGGTAAATTAATATCTAAAAATAAATGTAGTTGAGTAAAAAGTACACAATTTGCTTCCAAAATGTAAAAAGGTAGAAGTATAAAGTCGTACAAAATGAAAATGCTCGGGTAGAGTACAAGTACCCCAAATGTGTACAGCACTTGAGTAAATATATGTATTTAGTTTCCACCTCTGCTGGTGAGGTTTAACAAAGTAATACAAATAGTCAAACACATTGTAACAGAACTGTATTACAGAAGATAAGAGAATATAAACATCCGCTGATCTTGTGGCCTTTTGCATACCATTGTTGCTTATTCAGTTCACAAATTAAGTATACACATATCTTTAAACACCAATTTATAAGATATGAATACACCAGAAGGCGTAAATAGAATAGAAAATAATGTCAGACTCATTTACACATCCGAGTCACATCTCACGTTTTGATTTTACACAAATAATTAAATTAACAGCTATTTGTCCTTATTACGACTTTCTGTTCAGCCCTTGAATGCACCACTGCGGTCATTCTCCTGCTCCTGGCTACCAGGCAGGCACATCCGCTATCCCTTTGGAGGCTTGAACCAAAATGGCGACTGCCGTGCTACAGTTTCAGCCCACGGGTGAATTTCATAACTCTACCAAATAGATGTGACACTGACACGACACTTCAGCAGTCTTGAATCACCCCTAGGCTATAGGCTACTGAGGCTATGTTAGTGTAGGCAGTTCAAACTCCAATGGCTGGTAAGTTCAGACTGTCACTGCAGGAGAAACTGTGCACACAAAAGCACCTTATTTAATTATCATTTCATTCTGTGTAAAATCTGTTCATATTCAGCCTTGAGCGCTGTAAAAAAGCGTGAACTCACTGCTTTCACTGACTATTTCACAAATGGAAAAGAAAATCATTTAAATGTTTTCCCTGCCTTGGTTAAGGCCTCAATTCTGAATTGCATTATTATTGGCAGGGGTAAATTTTACTATTGTGCTGTATAGGTAATTTTCTCCAAAGAGGGGTTGCTTGGCTTTAGAAAGGATTAAACTACCCTTTTTTCAGCATCACCGTTGGCAGCAAATTGCAACATATCAATGAATGACATGCTCAGCGGTGCATTGGTGTGCAGTCCTTTATAAAGCAGTGTAATTAGGGAAGCTATGTTGACTAAGCTTTTGTGCATTTCTCATAATGTTTGTCATGTTTTCCTGCAAGCAGAGATGGTAAGTTGAAGGCTAGAGTTACCCTTTGAAAACTAGTCCCTGCAGTCGGCCTACCAAAAGGGGGTGCTGTATTGCTTTCCCATGCCAAAGGTGTGTGTGTGTGTGTGTGTGTGTGTGTGTGTGTGTGTGTGTGTGTGTGTGTGTGTGTGTGTGTGTGTGTGTGTGTGTGTGTGTGTGTGTGTGTGTGTGTGTGTGTGTGTGTGTGTGTGTGTGTGTGTGTGGTGTGTGTGTGTGTGTGTGTGTGTGTGTGTGTGTGTGTGTGTGTGTGTGTGTGTGTGTGTGTGTGCATGGAGGAGGGCGGGAGGACTTCTTCCAATTATCATATTGAAATTACTTGGGGTCACACCGCATTACCGGGGAGTCACTGGAACACAGTTTCCGCCGCGCCTCGTCCTTAGCTGACTTTGACACAGCAGTAACACAATGCATACAATTAACACGTCCTAATGACCATGTAGCTAATTAAAAAGAAGCCCGATGAGTCACAAGCCTTCATCATCAAACCCAACCTGTGGACACTGACTGTTCTTGTTCTCCTTTTGGCATCATTTCTCTGCCCGCTTGTTGGTTTGGATCAGAGAAGTACACACATCCTTCACTCAAGTAGAGATACTCGTGTTTAAAAAGACTGAAAGTTGAAGTACTGGCTAAACTTCTTCTCAGTACAGAAGGACTTTGAAATGTACTTCAGTAAAAAGTAGCCATCAATACAAACTGTTTTATAGCTGGTAACTTCACCTCATTTTATATTAATAAACATTAAAGAACTTCTAATTCAAATTGTATTTCTGTCATTGTCATATATACACCAATCTTGTTTTCTGTATGAAATTAGGTGGAAATAGGCGTGTGTTGACTCTAAATCATGTAGAAAGTACATGTTTGTGTTAAAATGTAAGGAGTAAAAGTAAAAAGTTGTCAGACAAAAGAATAGTGGAGTATTGATACCAGAAAAATCTACTAAAGTACAATAACGAAGTATTTGTATGGAGAAGTATCCTTGTTTTCTGTTAAATCCACTCTCACACACACATACACACAGGTGATTTTGGCCCTTGGCAGGTGGGACATCGAGGACAATGAAGTATGGCTTTACATCCTGTTTTCACAGACAATTTTCATTTCATTTCAAACCTTTATTTAACCAGGTAGGTCCCATTGAGATCATTGATCTCTTTTTCAAGGCAGCCAATCTGCTGCTTGTACTTCAAGGGAGTACAAGCAGCAGATTGTCCTGAGGTTCCTCCAGGAGCCGACATCCGTCTCACTTCAGCCTCCTCTCCTCTCTGGTGACAGCTTCCTTCTCAGACAAACCTCGGTGTTTGAGCAGAAACGTTTTGCATGTATGTGTCTGATCTCCTCGGATTGTTTGTCCCCGGCCTGTCGTGTCCCCGTCCAAGAAAACATTTGGCTGTGGCGAAAGATGAATACAACCCGCTTCAAACAAGGAAACAGATTGAGCATACCTGCAAATGGGAAGTTGTTATAAGATGAAATAAGTCACGGCAAGTGTAGCAGTAAGACAATGGCATGGTGGGATAATGACAAACAAAAAGAGAAATAAAACAAAAAGTGGCTTCCTTGCCATGCATATTAAAATAAGTGTACACACACCTGAAATCTCCATTTCCTCTCAGTTTAATGTAGTGCCTTGGGTTGTTTTGAAAAACCAATCTCATATTCTTGTTAGCTATATTGTTTGGTTTATCCAGTGGCGATGCATCTTAGGTAATTTTAATGCAAGGCAAATAAAGTGGGAGCGGCTGGTGTCTTCCAAATAAAAGTAAAGTTTGTTTTTTTGTTAGCAGGTAACAAGACAGATGGGAACACCGCAGTGAGACCTCTCAGATGTCATTATTTTAGAGACACTCGTGATGTTTTATGGCAGGGGAATTGTAAGAGCCATGAGGGGTCATGTTTAAGTTCAAGCTGTCACGATTGTGTGTATTTACCATTTAAACCAAAGGGTGTGTCATGTCCAGGGTTTAGGTTTACATGTAACGAGATTACGTAATCAAGATACAAAAAAAAGGTACTCGATTACAATTACATAAAAAATAAAAATAAGTAATCAGATTAATGTTCAAAAACAGCATAGAGATTTATAGCAGGATTACGGTGTTACAATAAATTTTGGAAGAAGATCGATATATTAAAGGTAGACATGAATGAATTTTCATTATGGATTATAATTTAATTTTTTTTATAAATACATATTAAGCTTAAACAGCATTTGTAAATCACTGTTGCTACATTTTTGATATAGTAACAGTTAAAGCACCTATTATGCAAAATCCTCTTTTCATGTCTTTTATACATAAATATGTGTCCCCTCTGCGTTAAGAGATTCTGAAATCTCTGGATCTCCTCCTAGAGCACCATTGTGTTATTTTTAACCAATAACTTCTCAGAGGGGCGTGGCCAGCTGCAGCTCATTAGCATTTAAAGCTACAGAGAATCAGCACTTTTGAAACAGGGCTGAAACAGAGGGGATTATAGGATGCTACAATGATCTGTGTGGTGTTTCAGCCAAACACTTCAGAGACATGTTCTGTATATATCTGAAACCTGTAATATATTGTTGAAAAGTATAATACGGGACCTTTAAGTTCAAATAAAAAATATTAGGTTCAACTTAATATTACTGCTTTCAACTTACCTAATATAGTTATGTGGGAGTTGTTGACATACATTTAATTAAAGTCAACGTTTCAGTCTTTTCAGTGTAGGTCTAACTGTTGGAAGTGTTATCCACTGCCACACTTCTGTGAGTGAAATACAGCAGGGTTTCATCTAAAATCAAAAACAGGACGTCTCCATCCCGATTGAAAAGTCCTTTGTGCGGCGAAAGCTTTTTCATGCTGGGTGGCGTGCTCCCTCCTTCCAATAGATTATAAAAGATGCCAACATTTCTGAAATTCTCGATTTAACCTTGATGTGTTTTGACAGCCCTTCACTGTCTGAGGAGCAGCAACCGCGGCCAATTATCTATCCGTTAGGGCGCTTTCATGTCTCCAAGATGTTCAGTCACAGATGTTCGTATTGTGCCCCGGTGTCACAGCTTTTCATGCTCCCGCTCTGTCACCCGTCCACGTCATTACATTCCCTTTCAGCGAAGAGGAAAGAATGAGGGGCGAGGAAGAGGATGGGGAGGCCGAGAGAGATAGTAGAGACAGGCCTGTCGACTGACATTTTGTCTGGGTGTGCAGGCTTTTGTGAGCTGGGGGAGACAACACCAGTCATTGCCATTACACTGGCTGGCAGAGCAGTATATACATACATACACACACACACACACACACACACACACACGCACACACACTAACAACCCCAGGTACACACACACAATATTTGTCTCCATTCGCATGTCAACACTGAAAAATATTGCTTTGTGGATATATAAAAAGCAACATTTTATATAAAACACAAGATCAATATACAAACAGTGCCCTCTTGCTTTCGATGTGCGCTTTCAAACTCATATTTGTTGTTTGAGATGCAATATATGACTCTGCAGCTTTAAGACATGAAGAAACTATTATTTTCCGCTATTTTCACCGGAAAGTGGGCGGGGGCCTTCATTTTGTCCGGAAGTGACGTTAGGGCCCTCATACTATATTTTTCTAGAAAAACCCCTGCACACAATTGCTTGAATTAATTAAAAATGGCAAACTTAAAGAAAAACATATTCTATACTTAAAGGTCCCATGTCATGCTTTTCCGGTTATTACCCGTCCCCTTGTGTGTTATGTAGGTTTTTATGCATGTAAACGGTCTGCAGAGTCACAAACCCTCAAAGTACACCCTGTAGCGAGTAAAACTCTAACACAGAAAATACCTGTCTATGCTGCCCCAGAACGCCTCGTTGGAGATTTCTCTTTTTCCATTGTTTTCTTCCTGGGTACAGTGACGTGCCCATACCTAAATGGACCCATTGGTCCAAATGGACCAATCCGTGGAGCCGTTACGTTACGTCCGCGGAGCCGTTACGCACACACTCAATCTTTTCTCACCTGCAGCTCCGGCTGCAGGTGTGTGTGTGTTCGGGCGGGTTTCGCTTTGTCTCGCTGTCTCGCAGACGGCCACTGGGCTCATAGGGAGGGGGGGCAGGAGCTCCAACAAGCCGTTTAGGACAGAGAGTGAATACACATACTATACAGAAATGCTGTATGAGAAACCAATGTGATTTTGGAAAATTGCACAATATAAATCTATTTTAGTAGACCTCAACAATGGAATTATGATCAGTAGAAATGGCCATGACATGGGACCAGGGACGTGCACAGGCAACGGCCCATTTTCCCTTTTTGACTGACCTGCCCCTCTGGAGAGAGCGAGAGTTGTTTTTTTCTTTCTGTTGTGGTCGAATCAACATGATAAGCCCACAATTAGTATTGTAGTGTCTCGCTGCGGGAAACACACCAGCTTCATTCTTCTTCTACTACTTATTTTACTTCTTCTTCTTCTTCTCCTTCTTCTTACATGTAATTGCCCGCGAAATTTTGAATGAAGAACTCGTTTCAGTGTGAACCATAGACTGTATATATAAAGGGTGTGAACTCATTCTACAGTATGACCACAAAAGTGTTTTAAACCAGGTAGGCCTACGTTTTTATTATTTATGTTCTATATCGCTAAGTGTGTGATTACACGTTACGTATTATATATATATAATATTTATTATAGGCTACTGTATTGGTGCCGGTGCGTTAAGACCACCTCTTGTCGGATTTTGGAAAATGGATTTTGAGTTTTCTCATGGCAGGGACTTTACTTCCTCTTGACACCATCGGTTATTTACAAATAAACACCTAGGCTACATATACTTGTTATTGTGCTTCTGTCTTTCTGTGTCTTTTCATCTGCTCCGTAAACTCCTATTAAACATCCATGGTAAACTCCCTCAACGCGCCGCTCGCTCTCTTTTCTTGATCGCCCTCTCACAGGAGAACCCTTCACTGTCCCGCTTTATTGTAGGATTTCTGCCATGTCTCTACTTTAATGTGACCATCTCTGTTATTAAGTTATGGAATACTAAATAAATAAGTAATTAGATACCTTACGTTATTGCGCTCATAAAGAATGATAAGAATAAGAATAATGCGTATTGAACTGGTTTAATTAATTAGTGAGTTTATTTAAGGTAATTATAGAAGCCCTATTTTATCAGTATGTCTGCACAGCAGTTACAAATGTCAAACTACATTGAATTGTCCCCATTTTTTCTTTAATAGTTACTAACATTAGATATTTTTAATGACATATGGACCGCAAAAGAAAAAATGTCCCTGGTTTTCATTTTAAAAATCAAGTCACCGATGCAAGTATGCCTTAGCTTATTTTGTTATGAGATGATGATGTGAATTACTGTTCAAATTAGTTAATGTAATAATCGTTTTGGTCTTATATTTTTTTTCGGGGGAGAGGTCCTTTTTCCAGTTTAGAGCAATAGCCCCTCCAAATGTCTGTGCACGTCCCTGCATGGGACCTTTAACATTTAAATGTATCACACTGAAGTGAATATGAAAACCAGGCATCATACAGTGGTCAAATTATTTTTCAGACATTTTATAAAGAAATTTAGAGAGATACAGTTTTTGTTATGATTTGTATCTTATGATCTTATAAATCTTTCTTTTGTTGATACCGCGGCTGTGTGTTTCTACCTGTATGTGCGATGCAATCAAAGCACACTCCGACATGTTATTAATCCACTCAATGTTATTCACACTAAGTCACTCTCTTCTAAATGTCATGTTGTTTGTCCCCGGCATTTTTGCACAAACACTCAGGCATGCACCGGCATACAATCTGAAACATGCACACACACACTCACACACACACAAAGTTGCAGTTTCAGCAGGCTCCCCACGCCGAGCGAGCATAATTATCACACTTGTTAAGCTCATCTGCATCTCTCTTCAAAGGAGACCGATGCAAATGGGTAGGATTTAGCCACTGGCGGCAATTAGGCTAAAAAAATACCCTAGCTGGGGAAACTGCTACAGCGTCGGCTTCGTTGCAGGGAACAAATTCATTTTCTACCCCTGCACTGAGCAAATAATAGAATTCAAAATGAATGCTCTCATTTACCCTCATTTCAAATCAACGTCTGTTTAATTACGTTCAGTACCGGCCCTCCTGGTTATCACATAATCCGTTGCTTTAAGGTACGACTATTGGTACCTGAAATATCTAATTCCTGCAGCAGAGCTTCACTCAAACACACCACACTGGGTGTTATGTTCCCTCATCACTATAAACAGAATTATTTTGATTCCATCTCACACACTCCATCCTGCTGCTGTAAATACTAACTAGCACACCAAATGTGTATTAAGCTGAAAATAGTCACAAACAAATGCATTATTTACCAGCCGCGACACCTTTAGAGTTGTTTGTGTGAATATGCGTGGGTTTCTGTGGAAATATTTTGAACATGCATACACAAAACGGGGGGTTACGTATTGTAACCAGTGTTGGGCAAGTTACTTCCAAAATGTAATATATTACATATTACTTATTACTCTCTTTTTAAAGTAATAAGTTACATTACAATATTACTGTCTCTGAAATGTAATGAGTTACACTACTTTTTAGTTACTTTTTAGTTACTTTCACCAAAATAACCGCAAAAGAATGGCTAGGTATTTTAAATGCTAACATGTAGTTTAGTGCAGCTCATTATACATCCAGTGAAGGGCAATGTGGTATAGCATAACAACTGTGTAGGCCATTAAGGCTACTAACAACTTTTATTACACGGCTTAGTTAAATACTTGATTCTGATTGTAAATTCTTAACATGTGACACGTTGTTAATACAGTACAGACCACTGTCAAGGACTTTAATGAAGGTTGCTAAGGAGGATCAAGAAAGAGAAAGGAAAAGAGGTTAAAAGACGGAGCGCTGGACGTCAGATAAATCACCAGAAGAAGGCAGAGAGGAAGTAAACAATAACAGGAACACGGAATGGGCTCTGTATTTTGTTTAGTATATGGCCATGTACTGTACAGGCCTGGTTCCAGAACAAAATGACTTGGGGTGCATCTGAGATTACAGGGATGCAGCACTAGTAGGTTTACATGAGCAATAGTGGCCGGCAACAGCAATGAAAAATAGCATTGATGTTATGGTCCCCAATGAACAGATTATGGCATTTGTTATGTTTTGAAACCAAGCAAGTGAGAACATTTCAAGTGTGTTAAAAGTGCAATCCTGAAATATTTCATATAGTCCAAAGTGGACTATGGCAAGGAAAAGCACAAAAGCTTCAAAACTGTACTGATAAAACAAAAGAGAACATATTGTAAATAAAGGCAAATATTTTTGAACCAGCTCATGGTTTGAAATGGCAAACATTGAAAAGCAAAAGTATTATTAAAACCATGTACTACATCATCACCTTGGTCATCATATACTCTGGGAAGAGAATATTTACTGTGCTTGAAAACTGGTATCACATCATCATGTGAGGTTGACTTTGTGACCTGGAGAACATTTCAGCTGCAACATTAGCTTGTTGATAAGCTTGGGATATGAGATCGTTTTGTAGCCATTCGTGGTGAAGGCATCTGTGCTATTGTATGCATTATTTTTTGACCCAACATTTCTACAGGCATGGCAGAATATGGCACTATTTTCACATGAATATTCTAGCCATTGTCTATTTTTATACCACGAGCTGCAAAATGACCGCCTTACCCCACTGTGCAGGCGGGTACTTGTTTAGATATACCTGGGCAGGCTCTGTTTTGCCGTGGTATCCTGGCACCTGCGGGCCGCAGAGGGGCGGCGTAGTTTCGGGTGACGAAGACTGCTGCTCCGGGGCGAGGGCGGCGAGTCAGGCGGGGGTAAGCTAGTGTCCACAACAGAGGGTAACGTGATGTCCCCATCTGACCTGTTGCTATTGTCTGCAGTAGATGCAGTGTTGCTGGCGTTTAGTGATGGTTGCTTTAACCATTTTCGTATAAATGATTATCCATCTGTGTCACTGCTGTGGAAGCACTTTGGAAATTATGCACGCGCAGCGGAGCAGGTCATGCGCACCTGACACAATTTGTTTTTTTTATTTTTCGCTCCGTTCTCTTTTTTGAATAGAGGGTGCATAACATTCAACTGGGGGTTGCAATGCATGCCTATGCACCCCGAAGATCCCGACGCGAAGCCTGAAGGGTAAACACCAGGTTTACTAATCTACCCGCACAATTTTACTCTGGTGTCGGAATGTCTCGCTATTAGTACATTCTTAAAAAACAAAACGTGTTGTAACTGCGTTACTGAGCATTGTAACGGGTGATATATTACCCACATTTCATTAGTAATGCGTTACATTACTTCGTTACAGCAAAAAGTAATATATTACTGTAACTCCGTTACTTTTGTAACGCGTTACACCCAACACTGATTGTAACCCTAGTTATATAAGCACAGGCGGAGCCCTCTACTGGACTCTATGGGTACTACTCTCAACCGTGCTATGCGAGCATTCACATACTGAGTTGCATAAACGTAGCCGTCCAATCGGGGCAAGCCTACCTGAATGCACGCGCAGGCCCACAGTATATAAGGCGGCTACACCTCCTGACTCGCCCTTGCGTCTTGGGTGGAGAAAGATACTCTCTCAGCCGGGACACTTCCTCCCACCGCCCGTCATCTCAGAACCAGAGGCAGCATACGGCTGAGCTGCGCCCTTTCTTCCTCTGAGCGACTGAAGCGCTGTGTGACCGAGGTGATCGATCCAAAGAGCCCTCCCGTGGATACGGGGGCCCCAAGGAGATCATCACGATCCTTCTTGGATAGCGCCGTGAGTCCCAACCACACGTGACGTGATCCCACTGTGGCCAGGGACATCACACGGCCAGTTGCGGCGGCTACACCATGGATCAGATTGTTCATCTGTCCAATGCAGCGGTCCAAATAATCGCTCCGGTCCTGAAACGGGGAGGCGGGGGCGTCCTGCTGAGGAGTGATCAACGAGACGCCCAACACACCCAGATTATTGGCCACTGCCGCCATCTGTGCTCCGACCCGGAATATCTTGTCCAGGTATTCCAGCGTTTCTCGGTCACGAGGCAGCGGGGGCAGGCGTTTTTTCCCCTCCACCCAACCTGCTGCCTGTGGGAGCAGATGGGCCGCCAGGCTCTCATCAAGGGGGGGCAGGCCGGGACACGCTGTGTCCGTGCGGCCCTGCACCCTGAGGATTCCCGCCATACCAGCCACTGGAGCCCTCATCTTCAGTGGCTGCCGTCACGTCGCCTCCACACACTGCCAGATATCTTGTAACGGGGGCGAAACGAAGGCCGGCTGCGCCGGACGAACCGGGCTATAGAACCCCTGACGGAGGCGGCTCACCGGCTTCGGTGGTAGTGGTGGGGGGAGCGGTAGTCCTACACGCTCCGCCGCCATGGCCATCACCATCACCAAAGGGAAATCCTGACGGGCAGACCTCGGTGGACCCTCATGGATGCCGAACCCGGAAGCGCCCGACACCGAGAAGTCCTCGTCTTCTTCCTCCTCGACAAACGGGGCCGCCCGGCCCGCCGGAATGGTGAATGTGAACGGCACCTCCCCGGCCACATCCTGTTCCTCCATCTCCACCACATCGAGTTCCCCCTGGTACTCCGCCTCATCCGGCGAGACATAGTGTTCCTGGAAGTGCTCCAGACGGTGCTGGCGTCTGAGGCGTGGGAGCAATCGGCAGGCATTGCAGGATGGGGAATGGTTTACGCCATCCACGGCGTGGTCAGGCCCCAAACACTCGAAACAAAAGCGGTGGGGATCGGCACCCGCAATTAAGCCAGGACATGTAGAGGTGCTCTATTGGTCGTGTAAGAAACAACATGCTCCCGTTGATTGCAAACGCTCCGGAGGGACGTTTATTCACAAATAACCCTCTCTGGAAAATCCTAAATTGTGGAATAGTTTGGCCATTAAAATGCTATTTGATTCGATTTCTAGCGAGAAGTGTATATTGTACTCTTAGAATCCACGTCCAGTGGATGTGTAGGATCTATAGTTTGATAGATATTACGAAGATGATTTGAGGTCTCGCCAGGATAACGTGTATATGCGGCAGCTTCCATGTAAAGTTAGCGTCAACCCTCACGGGGTGAAAACAGTTTTTCCGGTCTCGAAGTTTTCATAATAAAACCGGATGTATTCCCCTCACTGTCAAATGATTACACAGGGATATCTGCATTACTCATCCATTAAAAAACATCAGTTTATCCTTGTTAATTACACAATATTGATTGGTTTAAATTGTGTACAATGCTTTTGTGTTTTTAACCTTTGATTCGGAGAAACAAATAGTTTTTTCGGAGTTTAGACACTACAGTTTCCGAAGACACTACACTACCCAGAATCCCCAGCTATCGTTTGAGACTACAACATCCGCCTTGCTTTACAAACCCCCCCGTGATTAGTCCTCAAGCCCTGTGATTGGATGTTGGAGTGGCAGTGCGACAAGGTTACGCCGAACGTCAAACAGCTCTTTGAAATGGAATGGAACCACGGCAGACTATCCAAAACTGGAATTACACATGCTGGCTATTGTGTGTTTCGCAATGGCAATCGCAATGACTATGACACGTCTCTACTGGGAATTGTAGTTTTATAAGACGTTTTCGTATTTCCCACAATTAGAAGTTGCCAGTATTAAACTGTGTACACCCTGGAGGTTTAGGGGATACGAAACACAGCGGTGTTATCAAATTTAAAACATATAATTAATAAATGGGTGAAAATTGCTTGTGTCCATAATGGGCAGCATTAATATACCCACATGACAGCTAAGGTCAGAAGAGCTTTATTTAACAGCTGGTCTTATGTCTGTGACCCCTCCTGTTGTTCATTGATAAGCCTGAAACATGCACTTGTCAAGGTTCAGAGGCACATTTTGCAAATATGGCAGTAGCCATCGATCATCTTAAGATAAGATAAGATAAGATATACTTTATTGATCCCAAGTTGGGAAATGTTTTTGTTACAGCAGCATGTACTACTTTGTTCTACTCCACTACAATTCAGAGGTTAACCTGGTATTTTTACTCCACTACATTTATTTTAGTTACTTTGCAGATTCTGATTAATGATGTGAAATATAAACAACCCTTAAATCAGACTTTAGTTACACCTGAGTCAAATTCAGGGAAGGTGATTGTACTTTGTCAGACTTAATATTTATCTGTGCATACCCCCAACGTTTTTTTCTTATTCAAAAGAAGACCTTAACTTAAAGTATTCTTTAATGTTTAAATAAAGCCTTATTAGTTTGTCTGTTTTGCACATCCTCCTATTAATATCTTTGGACGTCCTGCACTAAACTGTTTTATTGTAGAGATCACTAAAGTATCTTCTTGATATTTTCTATTCTATATTTCTATCATTGACCTTCTACTTTCCCCCTATGAAAGTATGTACTCTTAATATTTTTTTCATCAAATATAACATAATTTCAACAAAATATAACATAATTTCAACAAAATATAACATAATTTCAACAAGAAAATTCGATAACGTTTTTTAACCACTAGGTGTCCCTTTCTATCAGCTGTGCACCGTTATGGTGTAAATTATATAACCTATCTACCAATTCGATCAAATATAAAAGTCAGCCGAATTAATGTTGATACTGCAAGGAGACGTATTGTGTGAAAAGAAATGTAAGATGTTGTTTAATTGCTGATATATTTATGATTCACGTCACATATTCAGTTTTGGCGGCACTTCTTCCAGTTTGTCCAGAAGTCTTCTCATCAGGGCTCTATAAATAAAGAACTACGGCAGATGTGTAATATTTAATTCAGCCGAACCGTGTATTACAATGCCGTTATGTGATGACTTCCAAAGAAAAAAGCAAGAACACTCGGAATAAAGTATTATTTAATATTTTTTTTTAAATTTCGGATTTCACATCGCATAAACACCATATCCCAATGTGCATTGCGGCTAAACAATCCAATCACCGAGCTGGGGATCTTTCCTACGTCTGTTTCCGGTATTGTTCCTGTAATGAGAGATCACATTTATGCTACATTGAAGGGTGGAATTGACTACACATCTTCAGAAACATAATTTGCTTCAGATATAACTCATAGCAATATTGTAACCATTAAGAAAAGCCAACTGCATTAAAAACCCAGTTAACAAACACTAGGTAAAGTATTTTCCTTCAGTAATGAAGATGTAATTCCAATGTAGACACACCTGGAGTCGCTGTTCTGTCTGTTACGCTGAGCCATGCATTGTCTGGAACGTAAAAGGGACGAAGAAGACGAAGTGAAGTGACATACTTCCGGTTCAAGATGAAAACATTCCCAGTTAAACATGCAAAAACAAATCGCTAAATAAAAAGATAAAACACTGGCATGTAATTTCCGTTAGAATAAATAGAATGGTTTGAATAATAGATGAGAGTAAAATCTACGTCACTTTACAGCCCCGCCCACTTTTGGGGAAACCAACGCTGTCATTTGAACGGCGATCCAGCCTGAAGCCACAGAGCTCTTCTTTTACTGTCCTTTCTTCTTAGAGGAAGTACAGAAACACGTAACTCTGGATTTGTTTTAATGTTTGAGGTGCAATAAACGACACAGCAGCTTTTTGGCATGATACAACTATTATTTTCTGCCTCGCTCATGAGAGTAACAGCTGGCGAAATGACAGCCTCGCCTACTGATTTTAATTTAACCATATATCGAGCCCGATCGTCGATTTCAAATGTGTGCTCTAAAATGATATTTGTTAAATTACTATTATCATTATTATAAGCGA
The DNA here is from genome assembly GCA_031216635.1 of Dissostichus eleginoides. Lineage (NCBI taxonomy): Eukaryota > Metazoa > Chordata > Actinopteri > Perciformes > Nototheniidae > Dissostichus > Dissostichus eleginoides. The sequence continues at coordinate 17,802,690 of CM062286.1, read as the reverse complement.
CAATAAATGGCAAAGATATGTAGAAAATAACCGTATTTAAGATTAGTTCATAACAAACGTAACGTGGGAGAAAATATGTTTCTAGAAGATATGTAGAAAATAAACGTATTTGAGATACGTTCATAACAAACGTAACGCGGGAGAAAATACGTTTCTAATCAAACGTAATTGAGAATACAGTTTAGTTCTGTGGGAACGTAATTTTTAGGAGACAGGGTTGACTGGCTGAAACTCCCGTTGATTGAAAACGCTTTTGTGGGTCGTATTATGGGTCGGAACAATCGACCTATTTGGTCGTATTAGTTGGAGGACTTGTTGAGACAGACCATTAGGGTTGAGAGCAATGCACAATAAATACAGATACAAATTGTAAAATGCACAGTGTTTAAAAAATAAATTTCAATAATAATTTTGCAAAGAAATTGCTGCGGCTTATTCCTCAGAGGAAACACAAAAGCAGCATGCCATCTTCTTCCAGAGACTGAATCCACGTCCCGCCTCCTTTTTGGTCATGGACCTCCACCTCCTCCTCCAGGACTTCCAGCTCATCATCCATGTGCAAAATCACATTGGACTCCAGTCTTGAATAACAAATATGTGAAATCTGTCGGCATAATACATTTCATTAGTAAACGTTTCAGTTTTTTCAGTTTAAAAGTATATGTGTTTTATGCTTAAGTGTATGACCAAAGTAATGCCATTGGAAAATTAGCAAAAGGCTACGTTGCGGCAACCCAGGACTTTATTTCCTTTAACAAATAGTAGTTCCTACTTTAAAAAACGGCAAATCCATTTACCCTGACTTCATGAAGTAGCCATTGTCTGATGCCACACAATCATATCATGCTCAACAAGTATTGCGTGTGAACTGTGAAGCTATACCACGGACTTGTTTTGATCGATGGCTGTGATTTCCCACCTTTTACCGAGCAAACATCCATTCTGTTGTTGGATGCTTTCTCTTTCCTCTGTTTTACACTAATGCTCCATCTATAGCTTATTCCTGTGTGGGTGTCACAAAGTGAGAGACAGAGAAGTATCAGATTAGCTGTTGAGCATGTTAATAAAAGCTGTCAGACAACATGTATACCAGTCACATCGCGCCTTCATCCTGGGGGCCGCGGCTGCTAAGGTCATCAAATCTCATTCACTTTACCTCCTCCAAGCTCCATCAGTCTGTTTTCGCACCTCTAATGATTCCCCTTCTGAATGCTTGTTTTTTCTCGATCAACACCTGAATTTCACACTGATGGACAAGCAGACACCTGGAGCTAATTCGAGGCTGGGAGTAGGAGTGAGAGGCATGGATGTTTGTGTCGGTAAATTCAAAATTATGGCGCTTTAAATATTCTTGTAAGGTGAATTGATCCACCTTTTAGAGGGCTTTAGTGGCTCGGCATTATCAGGGTGTCGTTTTCTCTAGGAAAATAAATAAAAACCATTACAGCAGCTTCACGCCATCTAAAAAACGATTCATGGGGTTAGTAGATTCCACGTAAAAAAAAATACTTTTTCAACATATTTAGTTTTTTACCTCAACTTATTTTAGTTAGTTTACAACTCATTTTAATAAGTCAGTCAAACTGAAAAAGAACAAAAAAAATCTTACTTACAAATGTAATGATTTTGAAAAAATATTTCTACGTTCACTCAACTATAGGGATAAACTAAGTTAGAGTAACTCATATCCAGGGCCGTCCCTGGCCAACATGAGGCCCCACGCAAAGTTATATGATGAGGCCCTCTGTTTCGCGAGCGACGACGGGGGGTGCGCCACACTTATTGCGCCGCATAAGCGCATAGGTGTGCCGCATTTTCGGCTCAGTTGAGGCACCCTCCGCAAGATGAGGCCCCCTCCGCAAGGTGAGGCCCCACGCAGTCTGCATGATCGGCCTGTAGGGAGGGACGGCCCTGCTCATATCTATTGAGTTTCAACGGTATAGTTTCATAACTGAACACACGCCTGGACTTGCCCGGACTTTGCTGGCCGCATGTTGAGTTGGAGCAATCTGCATTTATCCTGGAAGCGGAACACTTGATAGCAGTGGAACAACAGGATTTTAACCTAATAATCTATCAAGTTACCTGGTAAGTAGCCCTTTTTGTTCAGCTTAATTTACAACAGCTGATACTGCATATACAATGTAACACAAGCTGTAAGGTAGTCATTAGCTACTTGTTTTAAGCTACTGTAGCATGCATAGCATACTGATTAGCTAGCTGTTTGTATCCTCCTGTATCCTTTGTTTCACAGTTGCAGTCAAAGTTCATTATTTGTAATACAGTATCTATATATATGTTTTCTTGTTAGAATTAACGTTACATTTGATACAAACTGATTTAAAATAAATATGAACAGCCACTGACAATGCTCGGCATGTTCAGTCTTTGCAAACAAGCCTTTGTTTTTCTTTCTCAACATTAAAATGTTCTCCTTTTAAGTATGATTCGGTGGAAAGAATAAAAGAGGTTGCTATCCGTTGCTTGGTGGTGTGTCTTTGTGAAAAGGAGGATCTCTTCAAGGAAAACTTAAGTAAGTAAAGACGATGCTTAAATCATACAGTAACTTGTGTTAACCTGAAACACAATGCAAAGTTTTCAAATCTGATTGCACCAAAAACACTGAAATGTATTTCCTAATCTTATTCCAGGATTGTGAAGTGGAAGTTAGCAATGAGGTGCTGAAGACTGTCTTGACCAGGGGTGCGGATGCAAGAATAGTGATTGAAGGAACAGAAGTCCTTCAAATCTCGGATGCGACAAGAGCCTGCCTGTGGGGCTAATATACGCACTCAACCTGAACTACCTAAAAGAGAGAAGCAGGTTCATGCCTTTATTTTAATTTTTTATTTACTTTTATTTCCTATTTGAGATCATTTGTTATAAAAAGGTCATTGTGTAAAGAACATTTTAAAAGAAACTGTTAAAAAGTGGAACTTAAATGTGTATATTGTTTTTGACTCAAATAAATGAGTTTCTAATACTCAAACAAATTAAGGTAACAATTTGCATGGACATTTTTCAGTAGTATGGATTTAAATAAATAAATTACAATAGCTTAAATGAAACAAAATGCAACTTAATACTATTAAAATGAAGTTGGTTCAACTTAATTTCGTTTTTAAAGGTGAAAGCAAATTATGTCTGTATAATGAACTAATTGAGTTAATCAGATTATAAATGGGTACTCGGATTAACTTAATAATCGATTCAGTTGGAAATACTTAAAAAGATCAACGCAAATTGTTACCTCATTTATTTAAGTAGAGCCGTTGTATTTTTTTTAGAGTGCAGGTTTATTTTTTATAATCCTGGCTCATTAGTCATGTAGGCCTACCTGGAGAGAAGCTGGAAATGGGAAGCAGGAAATTGGACCAAAATGAGGTATTTTATTGGTTCTATCTCAAAGGGAAGTATCAAGGGAACGTTTTCACACGGGAACGTCTTCATACATCAGCTCCAAAGGTGACTGGCAGGTCATTTAATGCGGCTCTCTTAAGAAATGGAAGCTAAAATGAGTTTTCTTTTACATTTCAAGCCCCATCACATGCATCGTAAAAAACGCTATGCTTCTGATCCATCCATCCACCAATTAATAGCAAATGTTTTCATTTTATTTTATCATTTGTATTTTCTAAACATACCTTGAGTGTACCCCCTGTCTTCCTAAACTACACAGGTAATCTGTATGCAGCTTCCACAGACAGTCCATTTTTACTGCAGCTATCTATAATTGCAAAGAAGACATAATTACCTTTTTACCAGGTTTGGCAGGCAGACAGACAAATAGTTTGAATTTCATTTTTACTCGCACTTATTTGGGAGTTTTAAGATTATCTCATTAAAAAGAATGTTATTTTGTGCTACTACATTCCCAGGGAGGCAGGTTTTCACCATTTGAAAACACATTTGTTTTGCAATTTATAACAAGAAGTTCTCAGATTTGATCTATTTTTCTGCTAATATGTTTTCACAGATCATTTTGTGAAGAACTCCGTTTTTCTTGTACATTTGCTCTCTCACTTGACTAAAGTAAATGTTTTCTAAACTAGCTTGATGAAATGAATAAAGACAGCTTGCATACATAAAGTGTAGCCCAGTTGCTTTTTAAACTATCTCCCTATTATGTCCTGCTTTGGATGCTTTTTTCATGTAAACCAATTTAAAGGGTCAGTTCAGCTAAATTACAAAAATACATCCTTTGCTTCTCAGCTGCATTGGTATATCCATGTAGATTTGTAGATTAGGTTTGATTTGTAATCATCTATATGAAAAGATATAAATATTTTAGCATTTTAGTTGCATTTTAGGTGTTAAGTTGTATTTTTCACACACTTCTGTGATACGTTATTTGGGGGCAGTTCCTTGCGGTGAAAACAGCCAGATAAGTTTATGGTTACCTCCTCTGCTAGCTTGCGCCGCTACACACAGCTGTCATCTGATTGGTTTCCTGTGAAAGGTGCAGCATCGAGGTCAGATTTAAAATAATTTCAACTTTGAGCGCAACACTTTGCAACAGTTAAGCACCGCTCGGAGTCGCTCCATAGAACAACGCCAACGTCACCACAGCTGTTTTATAGCATGTCATGTGAACGCACCTTAATAAATTGCTGTTTCCCCTGCTAGCTTGCTCCGCTACATACAGCTGTCATCTGATTAGTTTCCAGTGAAAGGTTTAGCAGGAACTATAGGTAAAAGTGGAAATAATTTGAACTTTGAGCGCCGCACTTGGCCACTGTATTTGCTGATATTGTATTTAGTCGCTATTGTCCTTCTGCAGACACCGTACCTGAATGTAAGGGTCCACAGAGGTTAAACACGCTTGGCTGTTTCTAGGTATGTTGATATGACTGCCCAGAGTATGTTCCATCCTCAATAAAATGGTTATAAACCAAGTTGCAAGTTAAACGTGGACTCGTTACTTGTGAACATCACGACAATTAAGACATAATATAACAGCTGAGACACAATGGCAGATACAACCTTTCCGCAATACATGTTTCATGTACGCCCCTCCTGCAATCCCTTTTACTTTTCTATTTCATTCCATTTCCAACCTTTTTAATGAATAGCTACTTCTCTATTCCCCCATGTCCATTGCGTCTGTAATTTATCAGCTCTGTTGCACAAATTGCTTGTATCATCCAGTACTTTGTATCTATAGCCTCTCTCTGCTGCTTCAACAGGCCTAGTTTCCCTATGGGGACAATTGAGGTTTCATCGAATCACCTGATCTAATAATGCCGAGAAGTTTGAGTGTTCTAAACAATCCGAGCAAATTGTTGCTTTAAGCCGAACGTCATCCACGTGGAACAAAGATGTTGCTTGTGATGGAGTCGTTGAGATGTCTGTCATTTGGAAACTCTTCCCAGAGGAGCCACTTTCCGCTTTCATTATGTTGATTTAGCTCCGCTCCTTGTGCCGGCTCTTTATTTCCCAACGCTTTGCTCACCAGGCAGGAAGCTGCGACGAAAACAAAGGGGATGTGAGCAGTGGATAAATCATATCAGAAACAATTACAGTCAGCAAAATGTCAGGCCGGGATTAGTCTGCCTAATAACCTGGAAAATGATGTCTGGTTCTGCTTGTTATTCATAATGTGCATGTGGACACAGAAACACCTAGACGCTCTGAGTAAAAGGTTTTTCAAACAGAGATAGAGCCTGATAAAAGCTTTGCGGATGATTCCATCTCAGGTTTTCTTTGTAGTTTTTGTTATCCTTTCTTTACGAAGTGCATGTTACTTCCTGGTTTCTGATTTGATCTACTGTACTTGCCGTAGTTGACCATGCACACAGTTTTCCCATGGCAAGAGGAACTAAAACAACAGCAAATATTAAATAAAGTGGTTTTGCTTAAGATTGGAGAATATGTTTATCATAAAAAGTGTGCAAAGTACTTGCATTTAAATGTAAAATCGAATTTGAACAGTTATATAATATGAATCGTAACCTATGTTTCTATTTTATGTGTAGTAGGTTGGTCTAATATATATTCTAATTTATCCTTTTTTTTGTAGTGTGTATTCTATTAATAATCCTATTTTTTTCTTCTTTCAACTTGAATATACTAACTCTTTATTCATCATTTTTTTCTCTGATAATTCCAGCTATATACAGTACAAATGGATTCCACGTTGTTACATTAACATTTGCAGTCTTCTATCACCTCTATAAGAAGGGGAAGCCTCCTCCATGCTTATACAGTAAGCACAATTTCCCTTGATGTGAGTTTACTATCTCCTTAGCATGAATAATACATCAGCCCTGAGCTCCTCTCTCAGCATGGTCCCACACACACACACACACACACACACACACACACACACACACACACACACACACACACACACACACACACACACACACACACACACACACACACACACCACACAGGCCTGAGAACAGTGGAGACTATGTTAATGTTAATAATAGCTACATGTGCATATGTGATCAGAAGGCCGTAAACCCAAAAGTTTCTAGGGCAGAGGAACTTATGAAAAATGCAAAGTCACACTGTGAGGGTCTATTTTTCAATACCTCGCAGTGGCAATGGGACATGTGGCGCAGCAATCAGCACCGGACGATTCGTGGTGGGGACTATGCCAGAGCTCAAATGGGCTACAATTAAAAGCAGACGCCACTGTAGTTAATGGGGTATGTATCTGTGTGTGGTTGAGGGTTGTTGAGTTATATCGACAGAAAGATGGGGTGGCGGCTTACTATGGGAACCGATGCAAGTGGAACTACTTATGCAGTAATCTGGCAGGCTCCCCACTGCCACAGATCAGAGGAGGAGGATACGATGCAAGACCCCAAGGGGCAAGAGGCTCGCTGAGGAGCAGAGATATAAGAAAAGGGAGGGATGGAGGAGACTGGTGGTTAGTGTAGAAGAGATCTTAGCAAGCATGGGAAATGGGAGCCAGGTCGGTAGCATGGTAGGAAATCACCACATCCTTGCAGAGGTGAGAGGGAAGAAGAGGGGAGAGATAAGGAGGTGTAAGAACGGGCTTACTGCTACATGGGAGAGGATGTAAAATAAGAGGATAAGGTGGAAGAGGCAGAGGAAACCACTCTACACTGGGAGGTGAGCTCGAAGTGGACGAGGTAAATGGAGAGTGAGCGGTGTGATGTGGAAGTATCAGTTTCAAGCTGCCTTAAAGTATTTCCATGTGAAAAGAAATGTTAGGAGCTTTTTGAAATTGTATGCCTGCTTGCAACAGCTGCTTGCTTTAGACCAAATTTCTGGGACACCTTAGTATTTTTTTATGCTTACTGCCCAGGAAATAATGCTAGCCTGCTTAGCAATTAGTATTAATGATAAATCAAATCAGCACATATAGGCCTTAAGCCCTGAACCCCTGATGTCACCTGGTGAATGCTTTTGTGTTAGAGACTTTAAGTGCTTGAAATGGTAAATATAAATAAGACAGCAATTTGAAGTGACCTATCCTGTTACCTTGGGCCTATCAACTCGTGATATGTTGTAGATTGTGGGGTTACATTTTATGTTTTTTATTGATTTGAATTACTCATTTTGGGCTATTGCCATACAAAACGAGATGTATCTGTCAAATAATCAATTTTGTCAAATAGCATTTTCAAACAAATGGTAGATGGTTGTAAAAACGATGTAACATAATGTATGCATTCCTCTAACTTCACCAATTTAAATCCCTAATGATAATGTTTCTATGTTATTTACCATGTCATGCTGGGCTTCCCCTAACCCCTGTGTTTAATCTACCAAATTTATGAATTATGGGTATTTCCCTCAAAATTGTGTACAGTACTTACGGAAAATGTTAAATTTGTCTGCGAGACTGTCTGCGAGACTGAGATTGACTATTTCACTGTAGAATGGCCTAAGCCAATCCAAATGTGCCCACTCACATTCTCACAGACTTTTCCAGAACTCGCCTCCAAATCCGTGAGCCTGCTACGTTGGGATTGGGCAATGATATCAACACTGTCAAACAGATAGACGACAAGATTTGTGATCATCTCGAGGGCAGTAATACATCATTCTGTTGTCGGCTATTCATTCCAGAGTTCATTCTGAATGCTTATTTATTATTGCATTACAGCTAGGGTCACACCTCGGGGTGACTGACAACGGACAGCCATGTTTACTGCTAAGTGCCATTAATGCTCCATTGAACTACATTATGCCCGAGCTATCATTCCGTCCCGCGTCTGACTCATAAAACACATTCTCAAAGGCTGCTGTACCCGACAATAGACGCTGTTCAAATGAATGAATGACATAAGGCTCGGAGATAAACCCAACCTTACAGTGATAAGTGAGTATGTGGGAACAGGATGCCAGGAGGTAGGGTAAAGAGAGGGAGGGAAAGGAAGGTTGGGAGAGCGCCGGTTACCGACCCGGCGGGCGGATGCCTCGATTCCTCAGAGCAACGAGTGAAAGAGAATAAATGTGAAGCTACAAGGAAGTCAAGAGAGATTACCGGTGAGGAATTTGAACGTGAAATAGGGTAAATCAGTGTGAGGATTTCAGACAGGGTGTCATTTGTAAGAGGTTTAAAGGTGTAAGGGTGAGAATGCAGAGGACACGATGAGGGCAAAGAGGGGAGATTCTGAACGTACAGTGTCATGACTGTGAGGCGTTTAAAGCATAATCACTGCTGCAGGAACATGAAACGCTTCATTGTAAGGGCAATTGTGTCATGCACTTCCTGTGTTTCTCCTGGCAAACTAGCATCCGGCTAAAGCCCAGTCTCTTTTCCCCTTTTAATTGTGGATTAAAAGCTCCTGGCATCCTCTAAGTAGACTTTGTTCTCAGCTTTTTGGAATGACTTCTTTGCAGGCCTCCTATGGTGGCCAACAGGGGCAAATGCGCTACAATGGCCCAGAACACTCACACTAGGAGAAATATGCTGCACTTTCAAAACTTGCAAATATAAAAACACAAATGTGCCAAAACCATGCAAATTAAGAAACATCTTCATCAACTTGACAACACATGTGCAGCATTTAGAAAGCCATTCATCAACTTGACAAACCATGCACATTGTTTCCTAAAAGCGCTGGGAGCTCAAAACAGAATGGAAACGGGGACACTAAAAAGTGATGGACACAGCTGGGACCAGATCTTTTTGCACACTTCTGTTTTTATATTTACATCTTTTTGAAAAGTGAAGCGTGTTTCTCCTAATGTAAGAGGTTTGGGCCCCTGTCGGCCACCGTACCTCCCACTGATGAAAACTAATAAAGCGTTTAATGTGCACAGGTGAGTGTTTACAATCCCACCATCGTTTAAATTAGCAATAAACAACCAAATCATTTGTTTCTCTTTGATATTATATTTCAATCTTCCTGAAGGTGGAAGGGATTTGTGTGCTCCATATAGGCCAGGTAGCAGGAGAAGTAAATTAGGCGGGGAGAGAAAAATGGGCTTTCTGCATGCTCTGGGTGCCTTCGACAGAAAGGTTAATGGCTTTATGAGATTGCCATGACATATCATTGTAAACACCTCGGAGCAAACAAATTATTTGGTTGTAATATTGCAGAATGTAGTTGTTGCCGCGTGTTTTTAATGGAATATTCAATCCACAGGCATGTGTATGTGTGTGATAACGGCTTGAAGCTACACGGTGCACGTACATGTTTTATGTTTGCATTTTTATATGTGACAATGGGCCTCATGCAGGAAGCGATAAACAAACAAACGTCCGCTTTTTCTCTTTTCATATACTCGATTTGTTTTAATTTTGTTAGTACTTATTGAATTCACCTGTGTTTTCTTATTTGTGCTTCTCTGGACAGGAACATAACATGTTCCTGTCCAGAGAAGCAAGGGCACTCTTCAAGATCAGAAAATAATCTTGTGTCCAACACATACAATTTAAATTTGAGTCACACATTTTATTCTATTATTTCAGGATCCTATTTTAGATGTTTCTGCAACTGACTCTCTAAATAAACATGTTTAATATGTTTAAGTTTAATTAATTAACTGTAGCTTACCTCAATATCACCACTGCTGAAATTCTTCGTACAGCTGCTTTTTTTTGCTTTTATTTCCCCAGTTTTTGTCAATCTTTCTGAGTATTTGCACACGGCACAGCAGCTGCCCTTTGGCATTACCTGTGCTAATAAAAAAAAAAATGCAAATTCTCTTATTCCTCTATTGGACAAATTAGAGACAATATAAGAGAATTAGAGAGTATGTTGCTGCATGCAGCCCAATTTAAACCTTTTTGCACGTGTAAATCTTACTTTCCCTTCTTCTGTCCCAACTGTGCAAAGTCTAAGCTGTTCGAAGCTGGAAAAGAAAGGAAAAGAGACCCAGAAGCAGGTGTCTGCAGGGACCCAGGACCCCCGGGGGGCCACATGAAAGGGCCTCTTGACTGGTCACTTGTGGGTAGAACTGCGCTAATCATGCCCAGCCTGCTATAATGGGGTTTTGGGGGAATAAGATCATACATAAACACAACAGAGGAATTCTCCACAGACCTGCAGCTCCCCCTGGGGCTCCACAGCCACGGTGACCTCGAACACAACATACATCACGACAAGGATGTGTGTGTAGGGAGGGAATGTGTGTTTTTTCTGTGTTAAGGGAGAACGAAAGGGACTGTGTGCTACATCATGATACATGGGTTTGCTACCGTGTGTCAATGCAGTACATCAGTGATGAACCACAAGGAGTTCTGTGGAAAAGGGATGTGTGTGTGTGTGTCTTAGTGTGGCTCAGCTGTCAGGTCTCCCTGGTGGGCCATTACCTCTGATGCTTGGCTAGGATCTATGAAGTGCAGGACATGAACGTTACCCTTGTACACACACACACACACACACACACACACACACACACACACACACACACACACACACACACACACACACACACACACACACACACACACACACACACACACACACACACACACACACACACACACACACACACACACAGAGGCCTTCTCACCTTGGCCTGATGGGATATCACTGGGGGAATGTTCATCCACCACCAAAGACAATTTGTCTTGATAGCCGTGATGGTAGGCCCAAAGCAGTCTCTCTTCCGGCCTCATCCATGTCCCTCAGGTAGCTGGATGTGTCCGAAGGTAAAAAGCACAGCGAGCTGACATGATGTTTTGGCTGATTGACGACAGGCTGGCTCCCCACATGAGTGGAGAGGCAGCAGCCTGTTCCCCTGCCTGCGGTTTATACAGAGAAGTGAATGAACGCTGGTGCACGGATGTTAAGCAGTAAATCTTCTCCACAATGAGATCTGCCTGAGAGCACATGGGCATTTGAGTAGTTCTGTGGGAGGCGTTCATTATAGTTCTGATTAAGTTAAAGCATGAAAACAAGCAAAGATGGAGCATAAATGAACGTTTTTTATCCTACGAGCTGGGAATTCCTGGCAGGAAACCAGCCCACAAACTATGGATACATGGTTCTGCAGTGCGAGAGTGACAGAGGCAGATGTTTGGTTGTGTTATACGACCCAATAACAAATATGTGGCGCTGCTGCATCCAGAGGAGCAGGTGCTGCCCCCACACAGCCATTACCATCTGCAATAATGAGATCAGGGACTCAGCTATGCTGGCTGTTAGATCACCCCTGAAGTAAAAATACAATAAATTCATGAACAAGATTGTAAAATAATAAGTACAAATCTTTTCCAAAAGGGACTTATTAATGACTGCGTGTCCTAATCAAATTGTATCATTTTTTTTAATCTCCTGTGGTATCAGTATAAAACTCACTTAATACCCCATTTGGCACTCAAAACACTGCTGTGATATTTATCCCTCAGTGATTAACATGTTTAGCCTCATATAGGGATTAGCCAAGCAGAAATTGAGAATTACACGTTCTCTGTGTTGAAAGGGTAAATTATGATCGATGGAGGGATGCTTCAGGCTGTCGGGTGAATGGGAGAGGGATATTGTAAAAAGAAAGATGCAGGATGGAGAGATGAATAAGGAGAGGAGGTGGGGGAAAAAATGGGCTAGTACCTCTTTAACTCCTTCTGACGTCATGCTGATGCAGATCTGCCGTCTGGATGCGAGCGGATGAGAGGAGGAGAGGGATGCCGAAAAAATGAAACTCCTCAGCACTAATTTCTCACATCTCTCTGAGGGAGAACATGAAGACAAACCGGACGACATTCTTGGCGGATTAATACCTATTTTCACCATTGAGAGAGCGTCACGGCCACAGAAACGGCAGGTACACGCATTTTTGAGTTGAAAAGCGACCATATTGAGGTCAGAGGAAAGCGTTGCCAAGGCGACCAGCTTGCTAGGGAGGACACTGCGGCGCGCGTCATACTCCGAGAACGAGCGTGCGTGCTCGCGAGGGTGCGCACGTGCGCGCGAGACAGCTCTCCGAGGCGGTCACGGCGTCCACAGCAGCAGCGGCAGCGGCAGCGGCAGCGGAGGCATCATCTCTTCACACGAGACTACCGGAACATCCCGCAGTCTGTGCCCGCCGTTACCGAGACGAGCTGAAGCTAACCGAGGCTTGAATTGGTGCTCGGCGGTGTCAAAGGTCTCCTTCAGGGGATTTATTGAGGATTTACCGACGAAAAACGCTAAAAAAAAACAGCCACCATTGGTCTGCACAGGTGACTCTTCCCGGCTGTCAAATCTCCCGAGAGCCTGCAGACACGAGTTGTTTGGGGGTTGTTTTCGGTCGTTAAAGGCCTGTGTAAAAACAGACAATCCTCCTGAAGCTGTCAGCCGAAAAATTAATGAAAATACTGCCGAGCTGGAGAAGACGGGGACTAAGCCGAGCCTGCAAGCTCGGACGGGGAATTATACTAAAGCCTGCCGTATGTGCTGTGTAATGCGGTAGAGCAGCTTCATTTTTTAGTGCCCTGTCTCTACTCATGAAGTCCCACATGCCTCCCCAGTTGGATTGATAGAGTCCTGTCAAGGTGGTGGAGGTTTTTGTATTTATTTTTTCTGAAACGAGCACTTTTTTTTTGCTCGCTTGACATTTACCACCGCTGGAGGAAGGTTTAGTGAAGAGGACAAGGAGAAGGAGACATCTGAGGACGAACACATCATCGGGAATCTGGCGTCCCAGCTGCACCCGTGGATCACAAATGAGCAGGTAGGCTGAGATTACACGGTCAACGCTGAATTCTGAGGAGATAATTCTCTGTGAAATCCTGTCTGCATACTTAAAAACGCTGTTTTAATTACACCTCCCTGTGTGCATTTAATTAGCATTTTTAATTGTGTGAGTATGTGTTTGGTGTGAAAGAGACTGTGCTCAAGGGGTGTTTTTGACACCTATTGTGAACAAAATCTTAAGAAATCAGCACCAGAATATGGGCTAAAATTGATTATTCAATTATTATTATTATTGATACTATCTGTTGCTTACATGTCATTTTCTAAAATCACATTTAATTTTTATTTTATTTTGAGATATATGGTGTCAACAGGCCCCTAAACAAATGCATTTTTTGGATTTGTCCAAAACATGTCTGCAATGAATATCTTTTTAGCCAATCTGTTGGATTATGCAATAATGTTTTTGTATGGATTGCTTTGTGTTGATGTCAAACCTGTTGTGAGTCGTGCCTTAATGCACACGATCTGCTCCTTCATAACACTGAAGATGCATCCTCTGTTCCATTAATGAGAACTTGGACTTGGAGCTCCTCTGGTGGAATGAGAGAGACAGAGGCTGCTATTCACTCAGGCTGAGCTCATTTTCCCATCCTTGTAACATGCAGAATATGTCGCCTATTTATCAAAGAGCATCGCCCGAGATTGCATCAATGCCGCATCAGTCATTGCTCACATGGTGATCATTGTGCACTGATTAAATTGTGCATTGTCTAGAATAATAGTGGAATGATTTTGAGTGAAAAGGGTGAGTTTTTTTTTTTTTTACCAGCAAGCAGGCCTGTTTTGCAGACAGAACTCACAAAGCTCTCCCTTCAACAGTCAAATCATCCTTCAACTTAATACATTTCTTCACTCAATCCTTTTTACTCAGGAAACGCCATGGCCATGAGAACATATTCCCCTAAATGCTCTCCTCCACGCACACACACACAGATGCACACACACAGCCTGAAGAATGGGGTGCATTTATATGCTGTGGCGGGTGTTGTGGGGCATTCGGATCGGCAGGGCCTGCTAGATGATAGAATTCAGCGGGGACAAGAAGACCTCTGTTCTTATCTGTGGCGACGAGAATGGGAAGGCAGCTCCGCTCATCTTCCTCTTCCTCGGTTAAAGCATCTCGCCTGCCCTACATAGCAGATAGTTGCTTCTCTTGGGGAGAAAGCATTTTAATGGAGGGGGGGGGGGGGGGGAGGAAATATGTGACTGTCCTTGTGCTAAATAGATGTTGTCACAGAGGAGTTGTTATTTATCTCGATGGCAGCTGGCTGGGAACTTTGAAGACCTGTGGAGATATTTAAGGAGGGATAAAGGTGGCAGGCTAATGCATTGTGCTGAGCGATAGTGTGTGAGAGAGAAATATTTACACACAGAATGGAGGGGGGGGACATTGTAGGGCATTTCTGCAGTAGTGCAATATGGTGTGATTCATTTTGGGTCAGTGGCTGATTTTCAAAAACAGAACAGGTGGCCTTGTCAAGGAGGCTTGTGCCCATTTTGTGTGTGTGTGAGCGCTCTTCATGCACACATTTGTTAATTTTTTGACCGAGTCCCATGCAAACACCCCATGCAAACATCCATCCTGGGCAAGGTGCAGCAAAGATGGAGGCAGATGGAGCTGAAGCCTGTTGGTAGATTGATGGACGGGTTGCTAAGCAGTCACCAATGCAGACTAGTGTTGTGACAGGGTGGGTTTAAATAGCATTTTTTTTACACTTTAATAGTCCTTGTCTGTTTTTAACTGATAATTAAATCCCTCACTATTGTTCCCAATGGAGATACATCAGTGACATCATTGTGTTAGGATGTTTTCTGACTGTGGAGATGACGCCACTTGCTTCTAATTTTAGGTGAGAGGTGTCATCTGCGTAAGAAATATCTTCAGCATCATAGTGAAATAAAAATGTTTGTTTAGCACACTCCAAATTAATTAGTGAAAAGCCAAGGTTAGCTGAACACACACGTCCTGAGGGAGGCGCTGTTGTTCGTATCTACCTTCTGTGACTAGCAGCAGAGGAAGTTAACTATGTGTGTCAGTCGATGCTTTGAAGGTGCCGAAATGTAAATCCAGTCCTGCTGGCATAATTTCATTCCCCCATCAGCAAGAATATGTTTTCCACCTCCCTGCTTACATGAATGTTCCAATGTGAGTGTTTATATAATTGATGGAATATTGCATAATTGTGGGATTTCTTTAGAAATGGTGACTTGAGAGCAGTGTGTGAATGAACACCCAAAAGTGTCTATACCTGTTGAACATGAGAAACCTGTTTTCTCTGCTTCTCTAGTACAAAATAAAGCTGATTAAATGGAATAGCTCAACAATGGATGCTCTTTTTATATAAAACAAGGCTTGGTAATTGACAACACGCTGTTCACAATGGGGAGTTTGCCTCTCCTTCTCCCTTGAGCCCCAGTCTCACCATGTAATCACCCATGTGTTTGTGTCATGTTTCGGCTCTCTTAAATACATTTTTCACTACCTCCCTCCTTTGCCAAAGACAGTATGCTTTCGTAACACCATATATACTCTGCACAACTCCTTTATCGCCTTTATTCCTCGTATTAATCTGTTTCTCTTCTCTCTCTCCATTTGTGGCATACTCATTCGTTTGGTTCAAAGGGAGCCTAGCTGTGTCCTCTTTGAGGAGTGTGTGTGGTTGCTATGGCAGCATCTTTTTGGAAGGGTAAGCCCGCAAAGATTTGACAACCTGAAGCTTTTTTTTTTTTTAAACTGGCCTGTACGTATGTGCGCTCTTGCATATGGGCGTGTATATAGGGCTGCAAAATTCATCATAAACAACTTGCATCCCCTTATTGACTGCTGCAATGTTGAACATTGCTGAAGGCTGCATTTTTCCCCCTTCATGTTAAAGCCCAGTAAACACAGTCTCTGGTGCTGACATAAAATCGTTACGGCCAAATATTTTATTCCATTTAAAATGAGGAATCTTACCATTAGCAAGTCTTATTTACTTCAGCTTTTACAGCTTGCAATAAAAGCATCTGAAGTAGGAATAGGGGCATACAAATCAAACTTTATTTATATAGCACTTTTCATACACACAGGGCTTCCAGTTCATTTGAACAATGTATGTTATATTATTGAGGATTGTTCTTTGGGGAAAGTTCCCCCATCTTTGCTCATCCTATCAACTCATCCCATCAGTGTGTCTGTTTTGTTGTTTCATTCTCTGAGAGTGCTGGTGTCCCACAGTCCCTGCACAGTGGCCCATCTCTCTCCTTTGTCTGAGCCTGTTGAATGAGATCTTCTCTCTCTGGGGTGCAACATGAAGACGGGGGTTTGGAACCATTACTTGTCTGAGTTCCCCCTCTCTTTCGTCGTCTTCTTTTCCTCTATATTGCGGCATTTTCTGCTTTTTTTTATTGGGCGCCTTATTGTTCCTAGCTATTATATCTTCACCTCACACACTTCTTCCTCTGTGTCCTCCGTTTGTCTTCAATCCCACATGTCGTCAGTCAACCCGAAGCGAACGGCGCTGCAGTGTCCCCCGTTGGCTCATTAGGGTTAGATCAAGGTCGAACACTCTCTGATACGTTTGATTGAAAAAAACTCAAGTCGGCTTCCTAAGTCTCCAGCCAACACCTTCACACTGCCACTCCTCCCGCCTCCCGCTAGAACCTGACTGACCACCGGCCAAGATCAATGAACATTTACTCCTTTTTTCTTCAAAGAGATAAAAGCCAAAGGAAGACAGAGAAGGTGAGAAACCACCCAGAAAAGCCAGATCCAAGCTGCTAGCTCCACTCTTTAGTTGGACAGTGCAGGAGGTTGGATACAGCTACAATAGAAAAAACCTGCAAGGATCAAAACCACTGTTGTGTGATTTTTGAGCAAATAATACCATTCATAGTAGAGGTGCAAAGCTACAACGGGATTTCATGCCTCCGTGTCGCAGAATCTGCCCTGAATAGAAAGTGGGATACAGAGTTGATGGAATCAACAGCAGTAGAGTCAGCAACAGCCAGGATTAAATACATCCTGCTTTCTAGCCAATCAGATTGACTGACATTTGGAATCCATGTTGCTCTGATCCCTCTGGCAAACTGAGAGACTTCCCTGGATTTCTCCCTTGCGTCCATGGGAATTTTCACCTGTGTGCTCTGTTTTTTGCCCTTAATACCTCTCTGCAATCACTTTCGTAGTCCAGGGATTTCATGCACAAATCTCACTTCAACAATTTTGGAGATTAATGTGTTTTACCCCCCCTCCCCCACCCCCTCCATGTCATTGATTACAGTCCATGTTGTCTCTATAACACACACACACACACACACACACACACTCACACTCACACTCACACTCACACTCACACTCACACTCACACTCACACTCACACACACACAGCACTGCAGTGAATCTTTCTCTCGGTTACACTTCGCCATCGATGTGGACGCAGAGAGATTGAGTGAGTTATGGTATTGACAGCATCTCAAGGTCAGGAGTAGCCACATCCTCTCAAGTACTCCGTAGTAAACCCTCAGCATCGCAAACAAGCCGCGGGTCAACGGGTCCGGAGACGGGCAAGTATGCAGGAATAGTCCCGCCCTCCCACCTCAGACACATACAGATCGGAGAACAGGATGTGCTCCGAAAGTCAAGTGTTGTCACAGGAAAAGAACGGAACAAACAGGAAGTGTTTCAGAAAAACAAGCCATAAATGAGTTGACTGTACAACTGGGAGAGAGGTATGACACAACATTACAATACCACCATCTCTATTTTGCACTCTACATCTGCTCCATTCTACCTCCTCCCCTGCTGCTGCACGCACATTAGTATGGGCTGAGACACCACCACACATATTAGTATGAGCTGTCAGCCGGAGCCCTAACAACTAGCTGGAGAAAGACCGGTGGAATTGTAATGCTTGGCAAAGGAAGAAGCAGCAGTAGTCGGCTGTGTTGGCCAACATGCTGAAGTGTTATCACCATAGCTGCACTGTATAATGATGAGGGTTGTTAAAAACAACACACATCTTTCCCCCTCGTTTGCTGGTGTGTGCCGGTGCCTCTGTCAACGTAATGAGCCCTCCGTGGCGGAATAGCCAGTGGCTGTCCCGTAGTACAGGCTAGGCCCTCATCCATTTGATGTCCATCTGTGTACATAAGTTGCGTTGGATTGCAGTGGTTGGGTTTTAGGGATGGCCAGAGCTGGAGGCTAATAGCAACACTTGAGGACGAAGTGATACTGCTGTCGATCTCCCACGGGTTACTGTTCTGCCTGGAGGAGTTTTGGATTAGCAGCAACATAGTCACTACCTCCTCGACTGCTATGAAATCTATTGCGAAGGAGTGGAAGTGTTGGTTGCATGCATGCGTGAGAAGCTGCAACTTCAATTTCACTCTAAGAATTGAGCCTCGACCTCTTCACCTCTAAATTAATGGAGCATTTCAAGTATTTCTGTACGCCGTCTAGCTCCAGTTGATGCATTGTTAGGCTGCTGCTTCAGCTGTCATGATGGCGTCCTTTAATGAAAGAATAAGCCTACGTAGTGAATTAGGATGTCTCTTCCTTGACAGGCTCTTCCTAGTTTCTTGCGGTGTTTGTGTGTTAGCGAAGGCGCGACAGTGATGAATGATCACCAGAATGGCAGCGTTACACTTTTGCGGCCGATGATGCCAAGCAGGCAATGATGGTCGCTGTTATTGTCACAATCAGCGAAGAAAACACTAACCTGCAGGATGAACAGGGACACACACACACATGCCACAGTGTATGGTTCTTTCATTTGTTTGAACTAAAGACACTTTCTCTTGGTTTTCTCTCATTATTTAAGGATGCGGCATGTGCATCCTTCATGGGAAACAGTGTGTTTCGGTTGAATCATTCATCTGTGTCTCTTTACACTGTCTCTCAAGGCTAAAGCCATTCCTCTGGTGACAAATGGGAGCAGGAAAGAGGGGCTTTATTCCAATCTGTGGGGATCACTCTCGGGACAAACACCCTGAATGAGCAGATTTCTGTGCACTTTACTTGTACAGGTAGCAGCTCACAGCACCGGGGACATAAATGTCAGTGTTCTGACTCGTACTGAACTTTATTGAGTGCACTTATCTGCTACCCTCAGGCTACACTATCTTGGTGAAAATGACTCATCTTCCCTGTGCTGTGCCCTTCAGATGTCCCCTCTGAAAGTCTGGAATTTACTGAAAGAGGGAAAGGGATTTTAGGTTCACAAGTTTGAGATTTTCTAGAGGCAAGAGGGATCACAATAAGAATATACAAGATCAGAAATACAAGTAATGGAGGCTTGGATTATAAAAGTAAAAGGGACAGGAATATATAGGTGGAAAATATAGAGTGAAAAGCTTCCCATTACAGCAAGAAAGATAAGGCTTTGTCATCTTAATTAGCCAGGGTAAGGGAGCATAACCTTGATCGCATGCTAGCGCTAACACCTAATGAGTGGTGAGATTGCTTTGCTAGGATGTGTTAACGTGTATTGATGGCGGAACGTGGTCAGGTGGGGGTGTTTCGGCAGAGATGAAGACCTGGGAAGAAAGCAACCGTCGCTCCCCTGGTGCTTACATGAAACAATCTCTTTCCGTTTGGGTTAAAACTCCAGAGACTTGGAAATAAGAAGGGGAATAGGAGAAGGGGGCGGCGATTTAGAAGGCGGCGAGTCAGCAGGATTTTCTGGCCCTGTTTCTCTCAGTGCCTCTTTTTCTCTCTCCTTTTGTGGGGAGTAAACACATTTCAAAGGATGAGCTCTATCCTTCTCCCTGGAGAACGTGCTTCACATGCTTTAAAACAGAAGGGCTGGAAGCGTGTGTGTTGTGTAATGCGGCTCATGCGTTTGCTTGACACGTTTTTTCCTCCGAGAATCTTTTGACGAGTAAATATCGGAATTGATTTTCCAAAGGTCTATGGAAGACTGGCCCATGGATTGCGTTCTTGACATCTTATTTTGCACGACTTTGACAAATCTGAAGAGGTGGAGTAGTATCGATTCCAGTAGGTGAGCCAATAGCTCACCGTCATCACTAACATGGAGTAATTCCCATCAGAGAATTATTGGATGGTCCCAGTCAATTTCGTTAAGCACACAAGGGAATGTGACTCCCATTTTTATCTTCACATCCTGCCAAAATATGTTCACCTCACCCATTGTCACCCTTCTCCTAACATCCCTTTTGCCCTCCCATCCCTCCCTCTTTCTTTTCAGCCACTGACCACTCGGGCCAGCCTCTCCATTTTCTCCTCTCCACTTAATTAACCCATTGATCAGGTTGCTCATAAATTAGTCTTCGGAGAGGCCCTCATAGAGCACTCTTCCCCTCCTATCTCACCCCTCACCCAGAGCCATTCGTTCATTGGCCACACTGCTCCAAACAAGGTCCCCGGGTCTCAGTTGTGTCTTCATCTGGAGCCAAAGTTATTTTTTTCAATGCCGCTGCTCATAGATTTACAGTAGAATGGCCAAAACTGGAGAGCGTGGAAAGTGGAATTAAGGCAAGTGGGGAGCAGGGAGTTGGAGGTCAGTGCTGCTCTCGTACAACCCCTCAATTCATTAGACTCACATAGCTCAACCTTTTCATGGCACCCCCCTTGTGTCTGTAATGTTTTCGGCTTACTTCCTTCCGTCTCCCTCCCTTGCTCCTCGTCTGACCCGTTGTCCAGTGAAGGGTGCTGGGGGCCTTGCTCTGAGATTTGGCCAATTAGCGGGATCTCTGAGATCATTATGGAGGGAGGTCATTATAACAGCCCCTTCACATCATCCTCTTGACCATTTCTTTAATTTCGGTCCTGACTCTTTTTCCTGTTGCTTAAATCCCCTGAATGAGTTCCGACCTATCTTCATTCTCCACCTCAACCTCATTGTTCTTCAAGCCCACTCATTCCCTTTTATTACTATTCGATCATTACCTGTTTCTCCCTGACTCTCCTGACTGTGCTACTCTCACCCTTACCCCCACTGTAATGTTTTATCCTTGCCCCTTTGCACCCTGTCTAGTTTTCATCCCTGCCTAACGGAGTGTTTAAGGGTGCTAAATGGATCCGAACCGGGAACATATGTTATCTACGGTCCAATTCGGGGTGGGTGGAAGGTTTGATTTAAAGGCTTGGCTCAGCGGGTCATAATTCATTCATATCCCCAGGTCTCCTGCTATAGGGCCACAGCCAGGGATTTAAATTTGAACTGAGCCAGAAGCGATGGGTGTGCTTGTGGAAGTCCGTTAAATACAGAATGCTTTTGCAAACTGCTGAGGGGAATGCATATAGAAGAGAAATATTTTCTGTTAACAGTGTAGTGAAAAGAACTTTGTCACAATAAAGCTCACATTGGGTAGCGCCTGTGTGGCACAGGGGAAATATACTTACTTATACTCACCACCTCTGAGTTGGGTTTGCTTCTAGGCTGCAGTGCTTCCAGCTACATTGGGTGCTTACTCAACATCTTTGGCCAAATGGAAGGGAAGTTGTTCGGGGTTCATTATCTACACTACAGTAAAGGATCCACAAGTGCCTCTATGGACCCGTCTTTAGTATCAACCTTGCGGTACATTACGCCCATTTCTATGTGTAGGACGAAGAAGTGACAAGGCTCTCATGTTTTTCAGTGGTTTTATTAGTACCACATGACCATTTTGCATTTTGTTGTGTTTGATAGTCCTTGCAACCTTGGCAAGTGCTCATTTTGTTATTTCTCAATGGTTGGCTCCTACAATAGTAATAAAAACTGGCAGGAGATAGTACAATCCCTTGTGGCCTTCTGCAAATAATAAAAAAAAGCAAAGAGCGTGAACATTCAAAGGTACACTAATGCCTACAGGGCGAAGGAGAGCTGAGATTGCCCTGGGGGGGTGAAAAGAGTCCTTTCTGCTCATGTGGTCGCCTACTGTTGCTAAGGCTTGAGGGAAAAAGCTTCTGCAGAAGATGTTATTGCCATGTATGACTTCAGAGATCGCCCTAATGGGGTCTGCCAAGGGGGTATCTATCCATATTTCCATTTTCTTTTTGTATGTGCAATGGGGAAACAACTGTTTTCTTATCATTATGGCTTTTTATACATTTTATCAATATTTTGACTTTTGACATGCGATTGATAGCCTGAAGTTTTGTAGAGCTGAGTCCTCATTGCTGTGTGACCACGTTTCGTTGGACTGCTGACTTCTGTATGCCTAAATGGCTCTCTTGGTTCAGCCTGTCATGCTCTACATGGAAGGACACACACATGGAGGTTCACTAGCCCCAGGCACATTTCACTATAGCTGTCACCGCGGCATACGAGCAAATATGTTTCAGGGAATAATCCGATCTGCCAAGTGCCCTCTCTAACACACAAGTCTTCTCTGTATAACAGTTATATAGCTATTACATTTACTCTTGTCAGAGCCAGGCTTCAAGGTCAGTCATGATGGACAGGGATTTAGAGTCAGAGCTGAGCGGAGAACAAGTTAAACATTTTGGTTTTACGCATTAGAGCGAAAAAGGGTCCCAGGTATTCTACAAGTCAAGGTCAGAGATAACACTATCACATTTGGCTGGGTGGGGATATTAAACACCATCACAACTTCATCTCCGGAGTGACAGAGCCTACAGAGATTAGCATACCTGTGAGCCCTCAGTCAGCATATTTATGCATAATGTTATACTGTTATATTGTATTATTTACCACGGCACGGACAATAAGCTCTATCCCATTTACATCCAGCCTTTTCATCACCTGTGTAATCTCAATGGAAATACAATATTGTATATTTTCACCAATCCATATCTCTGCCGACTTATGGATGCAGATTTGAACCCCCATAAAAGTAAAGAATATACTTTTATACTCTAACACAGTTTGTCAATGTATGACTCAGCACATTCATTTTAAATCAAATCATCATTGTATTAGTGTGAAATCCATCCCGAAAGCATGGCAGTGTGTTCTTTAGTTTAACACTTCAATTCAGCATGTAAACGTGGCAGTGTGTGTTGGTAGCAGGCATAGGTGGAATTTATGAATTTGAAAGCATTTAAGCAATTAATAAAAATTCAAACTGTATATTCAACTCTCCTCTTGACCTATACAAAAATTCCCTGGATTTAAAGAATGATCTTGAATAGTTCCCTGCAATTATGGAATAGTATTTTTGAAATGCGTAGTTTGCAGATACAATTAATTAACATCTTCCACATGTTGGAGTCATTGGTGCTCAAATCCATTACAAAAAGTAGATTGATAACACTTTGAAAGAGATGTTCTTTGTAAACAAAACGTACTGAATAATGACCTTCATAACACCCTACATATTGTACCTATTATACCTTCACACTGCCAGAAGATTCATAAAGAGCTTATCTCCAATAAGGCCTTGTTAACTTGTAAGCTATGGAGAACCTTGTGCAGAGCCTTCATGATGCCTGTTCCCTTAAAACCATCCCCTTCCATCGACTGTACCCTAATCCCACCATTATCCTCAACCTGAAAGCAGCAAGGTGGTGTTAAATTATGACTTGCAGCCAGTCATCATCATAAATCTCCATTCAGCTGACACGAGCCTCCATACCCCAGCTGTAAGTACCCAGCATCAGACTTGGGGGAAGGGCTTTTTTTTATTGCATTCTCATATCACATATTTGTGAAAATCCATACTCAAAGCGTTTGAGGCCATATTGATGAAGAAGCATTTGTTGTTTTATCTAGTGGTATTGCTTAAAAGAGTCAAATTCATTGCTTTTCAGCCCAAATTGAAGTTCAGGTAGATTAACACTCCGCTGCTGGCAGTGCTCCTCGTGTTGAGGAACGACACACTAAATCCGAACCAACACCCAGTCTATCATGTTATCTCGGACTGATGCATGATGGGTACAGACCCTGGCAGAAAGCAGGAGTCATCCTTCACTCGGCTGCCTGTGTCTGTGATGGAGTAGGTGCCGCGTCGCAGGACTATTGTCGGCTCTTTGCGTCACATTATGGAAGACAACCGGAGCACCATCCGCATATAAACAGCTTCTCCACATTGAGAAGCACAGGAAAGCATCCCAGGGAGATACATGTAAAGGGAGAGGAAAACAAATGGAGTTTCTAATTCAAACTGGCATCATTTGCATTTGTATGTATGTGTGAAACAACTTCAATACCATACACACAGACAATACAACATGGCTTCAAACAACAACTACACACCACTTTGTGCACAAAACCTGCATGTTGTAATGTCACAACATTTCAAAGTGCTTGTACGATCCCAGCACTTACGCTTATCTCGCTGCCTTTCGGGAGCAAGTTCTATTTGAATAAACACAAAGGCGTGCTCGGGCAACATACACACACATAATTACATCATGCAAGATCATTTGAGAATTTGTGAAAAATAAATGTACAGTAAATGTATGCAGACTCACCGAGCATGCTCAACCACAGTCTCCACACATTGAGCTCACTCGAGCGTGAATGTGTATCAAATTACTGTACACTCACACGAGCACACATATGCATGATCGCACACATACCCACGGATGACACTCAGCATAAGCACTGACACCTGTCAACCACAAAATGTGCCCACTACACAGATCCCACACACAAAATCTTTTCCTAATGGCTTCTAAGTGATTCAGTTGAGTCTTTAGATCGTTTTGCCGCTCTGTGGCATAAATGTCACATCAACGGCTGGCTTGCCAATCTTTTAAATGAAGCACACTGACACCATTACATCTCGTTATCTTTGTCTTCACTAAAATGTAGTTCTGAAAAGATGGCGTAAGTACCCTGCTCTATCAAAACACACAAGTCAGGGCTTTTACTTAATGTTAGGCGAAGTGTTATAATACCAACGCATAATCTTTAGTACTTTCAATCTTTAGTACTTCGATCTCCACTAATAGGAACTGTGTCGTATTCTTCTGACATTTTATATAAGTACAAAGGAGATGTAGCAGTCAGTGACAGCATTGGCTGCTGTTCGACACATTTAAAGAAGACATTTTCCTGGCATGTGACCCTGTTAAGTCATGCCAATATTGTCTGTTTCCCTCAGGAGCATAGGTAGAAGAAGCACGGATATATAACAGAAGCCTAAACCTGTTTTTTGTTTCCTAAGTGCACCAAAGTATTTATTCTCTTAACCATGACCATAAGATATCCTTAGCGTAAACCCAACTTTTTCTGTCTACCAAACTCTTGATATGGCTTGTTCGTGATTGTTTTCTTTCCCTAACCTTAACAGAGTAGTTTGTATTGCCTAAACGTAGCCAAACCAAACCCATGGCTGTAAATAGTTTCAGAAAATGCATAAACTTCAAACTACACCAAGAGCCAAGGCAAAACCAATAATTGTATGTTGTCAGAACTCCTTTCTTGATGATAGAAAGACAATAATGAGAAATAACTTCAGCTGTATGTGGTCCTAGCTTCTTTTTCCATTCATTTGATGCACACACACATACTGTAGACACTTATAAACACACACAAAGGGGCTCAGCTCTCCCTAACTTCCCGATCCATTTCTCCTCTTCTTCTTCTCCCTCCCGCTCCTCTCTGTGTGGTCTCCCCACTTACAGTTATGTAAGGCTCCAAAGCAGGTGTTTCGGAGAGATTGTGTTTTTCCAGCTATTTCTGGGCACAGGTGGACATGGAGAGTCAAAGCAACACATCAACACTCCCCAGACGATCCTTCCAATCGGGAGCCCAGATGTTTCAGCTGTGGCAGGAATAGACCCGCACGTGTGTGTACATTTAGGTGCATCAGTGTTGCACGAAAAACTCTTAGCGCATGGCAGCAAAACAATATCTGCACACACAAATCACATATTCATCCATCTTGCACTTAAAGACTGCTCTGACACCAGTGTAAAAGCATCAGTCCGGATATCTAACCTTTAGCAGCATATACATTTTGCCCCATTATACATGCGTTCCTAACTGCCATACAGGGAAGATAAACATCCCGGAGGCTACACGTTTATCTGCAGGTAAATGCACCGAGGGACCGTTCTCCAGGATTGCGGCACTCGTCCGATAAGAAACAAAATGGGATCTGAAGCGCGACAGAGCCTCGGCCATGAAACATCCCGACAGTATACGTGTGTACATTCGGTGAACAGCATGGGTAGATTATAGCCCCCGTTGCAATGATAACGTTGGCTTTTAGAGAATGACTCGTAGCCTGACTGATGCCGCCGCTCCGATGTAAAGGATTATCCCATTACTGAGACCTGGGCATTAGCACTCAGTCACTCACCTCAGGGAATGACGGAGGGACTGAAAAGGGAGTGGAGGGGGGGAGAAAACGGAGGGACGTGTGACGGGGTTTTTGCGGTTGGGTGAAAAAGATGAGAAGAGGTGGCTGAATGAGGAAGTGAAAGTGATGGAGAAGGGAATGAGAGGGATGTAGGAGGGAGGGGGGCATAAAAGGAAGGGTTGAAAGAGCAGAGACTGCTGCATGGATGGAAATAGAAAAAGGGGCAAGAAGCAGCGGCAAGAGAAGACAGGACATTACAAGGAGTGGGGGGGGAATGCTGGAACACTAGATAAAAGCCGATGATGAAGATTTGATAGTGTGGCTGTGAAGAGATAGAGAGTGCATTAGGGAACAAAACCATGAATGATGCATCAAAGAAAGGACTGTTTGAGTTATTGCGGCTGGGAGCGGGGCAGAGGAGGCTGGTTGAAAGGAGAATTTTTATAAAAAGGGGAAGCGAAAGGCGATTGGCAACAAAAGAGAAATGGGGGATTACTGCGGTTGGCAGTAAGATGGAGAAAAGATGGAATGAAGGGGAAAACCGAGACGAGTTATTCCTGGACCAGTGTTGCAGGAGGAGAGAAAAAGATGACAGGAGGTGGGGGGGGGGGATGAAGAAGGTGATGTGTATTTGAGGAGGAGGGCTAGAGGGGGGAAATGTAAGAAATTGGAGAACATGGCTACAGAGAAATAGAGAGGAAAAGGCTGATGAAAAGAGAGGACAGGTCATTATTCTGTCAACCTCTTTCCCCCCTGCATTGATCCTGGGATCTGACTTGCCGACACACTAATACACACACACACACACACACACACACACACCACACACACACACACACACACACACACACACACACAGGGGCAATAGACGTTGAACCTGCATTGATTTGATTGGGCTCCTGTCTGTTCCTGTGTTGGCCTGTTGTTTACGAGTTATGTGCACAGTACATCAACACACACACGCACACGCACACACGCACACGTACACGTACAGCACCGTTGTTTACAGCCTGAATCCATGCCCTTGAGTGTGTCCAAACACAACCTTCTATCAGCCATACTGAATCTATAGATTTAGGACTCTTATTCTGTAAAACTGACAAATAGAAGGACAGTAAACCAACGGACAAACAAACAAAAGATTACTGATAGCCTAGGTTTTATGCGAGTCCCTTTCACAAGCATGGCCTCGGCTCTCTTATATAACTCTACTGTATATACACAAGATGTTTCTTTGTAATAGGGAATTAATTCATGGTAAACGATTAGTCTTGATTTGTATTTTTGCATCTCTTTGACCTTGAACCGTTGTTTCTGCCTTGCTTTCGGAACCATCACATAGCTGTTAGTATAATAGCTTTACCTGAGACCTGTTGTATTGAAAATGATATTATGGGTCGGTGGCATTGGGCTTGACTACCTTTGGAGATATCATTAGGATTTTAATTTGTTGGCATTTTCATTCGGGTTAAAAGCACCTTGCGTTACTTAATGTCCTGAACACTTTGAGTAATGAACTCGATCTGTGGTATTATAGAAACAGTATAATAGGATGTATTGGCAAAAGCTGTTATGGCTTTAAAGCCTATAAATGCACACTGATGCTAAGTTTGTTGTTTTTAATTTAAGTGGGTTATGCCACTGTCAGACAAAGCCAATAGGTTAACCGCACAGTAAGTCAATGCAGTAACACAAAAGAAAATAATTTAATCTGATGATATCTTAAGAAATTAAACTATTAGAACCCATCACCCAAACATGAGTGGGTGTTAGACGAGTAGCGCAGAGAGACAATTCATGTCAAACACTAAATGGCTGTGAGTCATTCCAATGTATTCAACGAAGACGCAATCAACACCAAACAAGCTGTGATTAGATGTATTTCCAGTCAAATCGATGTAATCGTTATACACAGTGACTTTCCTCATTATGCGTTCTCTTACTCTTTAACTAAAAGCACTTTTCAACCATTACTTTGCAGCACCTTGAGCTTTATATGCAGATATTGCATAAAGAGTTGAATTGCTAAATGTACAGGGATACTTGTGAGCCCTTTTTAAGTTGTCAAAGCTACTTTTAAAACCACTGGAACTTCAGTCTGAACTGTGAGTACGGTGTATATAACATAATCTGTCTCCACACTATTTATAGAAAGCAGAAGATACATTGTGTAGAACTTTGTCCTTTCATAGGTGACCATAGATCTGACCTGGAGAGTTATTGGAGTTGTAGAGTCATGCCACATTACGCCTCACCTCTGTCTCTGGTGGGCAGTAGTTAAAGTTGTGAATATATAGCAAGTCTGAACTTCTCTTCTGGGAACTCTGATATTTTAAGCAGTAAGCCACTGGCTTACTTTTTGTTGGAATAAAGCACTCTAAAGCACCTTTTAGAATGGCAGATGATGAAATAAATAATATGTCCTTCAATGTGTTTAGTCTATTCATAGCAGAGGTGGAAGAAGCACTCCAATTATTCACTCAAATCAAAGTAGCAATACGCCAGTGTAAAAATATTCAGTTAAAAGTAGAAGTCCTGCATTCGAAATTGTTCTTGAGTAAAAGTATTACATCAAAACTTACTTTAAGTACCAATAGTAAAAGCACTTATTATGCAGAATGGCCCATTTAGGCACCATATATTTGTATTCTTTGTATTATAATGATTGATGCAATAATGTGTTAATCACTTTAAATTATTTGAATTACTTTATATACTACTGGGTTGCTTAACTTATAATAATATAGGATAATTCATTATTTTATAAATGTTATGTAATAATAATGTAAACTGCAGAGTAGCTAGTAACTAAATACTTAAAAGAAATGTAGTGGAGGAAAAAGCACAACATTTTCCTTAAGAATGTAGTCGATTAAAATGATAAAGTAGCATAATAAGAAACAGAAATGTACAAGGCACAGACAATATAACACTAATGTAATGTCTCAATGTACCTTACAGTAAGCTGCACATGCAGGTCAGCTGTGCCAGAACATGATGTACACAGGTCAAAGGAGGCGGGATGACAGAGAAACAGAGAACATGTGGCAGATGTCAGCCAGTCATAACACTGCATGTTGAACTCCACTGCACACACATTAATAGGACACAGCTCCAACATGGAACACACATGTTAGGCCAAGAAGGATGCTGTTATCTGCCCCCACCCCCCCCTATCCGCCTCGCCTGACTTTCTGGGAAGCTTGATTTGTATCTGAATGATCTCTCCAAGCCTCAGACAGTTGAGAATTTGTTTTGTTTTTTGTTCACAGAGTGGTAGCTAGGACAATTCTGTGCCAGTCGATAGGGAGCCGATGATTCTCGGAAGCCAATCGGCCAATGGGGTTGATGCAATTAGACATCAATGCTTGTGCCAATCATTGGATCAATTGAGCCATTTCAGGGACCTCATAGTGGTCCCTTCTCTGTGGACTGCTGGGTACAAAACAATCAGATTGGGCCAGGTTGAGATTGACTGGAGAGTATTAGGAAAGAGGAAGTAACAGAGAGGGACAGGAAGTGTAACACAACTACTGTTTATTAGATATTATAAGGCATTTAAACACCCTATACTCAACCCAAGTCTGTCCAATTTTGCATCTAGAGTCATATTGTCTCACTTCCACAATCCCACCCGTGATTGGTTGTATTTCTCAACCTACTAATTTCCCGGAAGACAATTGAAATCCTTTAAGAGAAGAAGACATTACGATGCAGGCGTGTGAAATTGCTTTTTTTGCTGTAGCTTCTTTACATAAAGTGTACAACACATTTAATGGAGAGACCAACTATAGCGAGAGCGCTGCGCAACAGCAAATGTGTAGTGTGTGAGTTGGTAATGTAAATGTTATCAAAAAATAAATAGAGTCATCAAGTGGAGTGCGTGTACAGAATGTGAAAGGCCACATTGAATGCATTAAGGGGACGCTTTCCCTTTAAAGTGGTACACATTGAACGTGGAACACATCACTAATAACACTGCAGTAAATTACACTGATGTTGGGAGGTTTTACGTAATGCAGTCTGTATTTGAACCGTATTTTAAACCGTTACCGCTTTAAATGTTGAAGGATCAGCATTTAGACAGCAAATGAGGGAATAAGCAACCATGACTATGTGTGGATTTCTCTTATTCCTCAGATAACAAATAACTCTGTCATGCATTTGCACAGACAACAGAATAAATGGGTACATTATGTTCCATCTCATCAGGTGGGCCTGCTTCTTCATTACAGCTTTACTGTCGCCGATATTAATTGTCCCGTTTCTTTACGAGTTGCAAGGCTCTTTGTGCATCCGCTCTATTAAAGTAATTGGGCAGCATGCTCTGTTTATGAGCTCAGATGAGCCGACTCCGCCGGGCCACCATCACCGCGGCGCCTAGGAGACCAAACGCTGGCCGCTCCGGCAATAACCTCACAATCGATCACAGAGGATAGAGAGAACTCAGGAGGAGGGAGTCATATACGGACAAAAAACACACTTATTTGAACCGAGGACAGGAAAAAAAGTACGTCTGCTCCGCTTCATTTTCACTAGGGCTTTGGCATGTTTGACTTTGAAAAGTTTTTCGGTGTCTTGATTAAGAATGGGCCACATAAGCAGATGTCTCCAAATTGCACTGTGGTGACTGGAGTGCTCTGCTGGGCAAAATGGAACTAGCTCTGCCAGTCTTCATTAATTGATGCAGAGCTCTTTTGTACTCGGCTCTGGCACACACTTAGAGAAGTGCTGGGAGAGGCTGAAGGGTGCGTGAACATGCATACAAGACACTTTCAGGTACACACAGAAACAGAAGTCCTTACAAATTCGAAATGTGCATGGTGGAAGTGATGCGAAGAGAGGCGTACCTGCACAAAGACACAAAGGCTACACTTACCAAAACACACACGCAGTTTTATCTCTCACTGTGCTTTTGGATAAGGATCTATTTTTACATACATCAGTTAGGGAGCCACATTATCATTCAAATAGTCAGTTTTCTTTACATCTGGTGAATGTGAGTACACGTTTTCTTTCTTTTTGCTCCTTTTTGGTCCCCACCACCTCCTATAGGCAATATCTGGCTTCATGTTCTCAAGCTAGCAGCTAACGTTGTCTGCTGCAGGTTATTTTCACTGAAATTATCTTACTGCTTTGAAACAAAACAGTAGAGCTGCTGGCAGTCTTGCTTTAATCTGGAAAAATGTTTATTTATGTGCAAGTTTTACGCGTTTTGATGCTTTTACTGTCCGCACGGCAGTTCCTTACAATTTGTCAGAGAACAAGAATATATTTTTGGAACTATGTGTGTGAGTGAAGTGTACCTGCACAAAGACTAGCACAAATGCCTCCCAAAAAACACACACACAGTCTTAGCTCTCACCGTGCTCTTGACGCCAAACCTGTCAGCACACAAGTGGTTGAGACAATAGTTAGAGAGGCTCGGAGTCAAGATGGCCCCGGTTGATTAGGAAGTAGCAGGCGTTTACCTCCTCGTGTAAAGATGATAATGACATTTCTAGGAGCCCCTCGGTCACAGCGGACCACTGCTGAGGACCGCTGAAGAGAGGCCCGAGTGGCTGGTGGGCAGAGGCCGGGCTCTTCATGTTGAGGGCTGCTCAGCGATACCGGGGGCTGACTTATTGTTTAACAAGCTGTGGGTTGTCCAGGGCCGCCCTGGGAATAGTGAAGGATAGAGCAGGAGTGAAGTCTGTCGAGTGTTGTTAAATATGAATGGAGTTACCACAATGCCTCTTGTGCACAGCCATAATAAGTAACTTAATCCAATACCTTCAAAACACATCAATTCAAAGTAACTTTCCTATTTATTAATATACCATATACCAGTTGCCAGGAGTTATTAAATAAGTGTGTGCTGTTGATCGAAATAAATATGCTGATTGAATTCCCTAACCCACCTATGGAAATATGATTGATTTTCCAACCAGTGAACCTGCAGTCAATACACTAAAGCTATTTTAAATCACTGAAAAAAATCTGACATCTTGACAGCAAATAAAAAACAAGGTTAATTTACCTGTTACATAACCATTCCTATGGTTTAATATGTCAAAAATATCTAAAGAGTGTTGGTGTTTATTTTGCCCTTTTTCCCGAAATATATATCTACATCATTTAATTTGATTTGGTTCAACTGTTTTCCAATAGATTTTCGACACCACTTAGAATAGAATACTGTCTATGGTGACCCACTTACCTAGGAAATATAAAACGTATATTTCATATTGTTTGGATAATCCTTGTGTTAGAGTAGGTGCCACATTTTTCCCTAAAGATAGATATCTCATGAATAGAATAAAACCCTTTATATTGGCTCAGTACAAAACGCCACAGCACTTTTCCCTGTCTCTCCTCTTTGGTGACAGCAGCGTTTCCCCTCTCCTATGCGGATGACTCTCTTATATTGGCAGCTCCTATTGCTCCCTCATGGCTTCCGTTTCTCCTGACTCGGCACCTCCCATCCAGATATTACCAATAGTCCCCGTGTCAGAGCGCAGTGTGGGAGCAAGATAAGCAGATATTAGCAGAACGGACCCGGGGGGGGGGGGCTGGAGCGAGGCTTGGCTGGCCATCAGTGGGCACTGAAGGGCAGACACCAGCGAGGACAGCAGAGACCTGCTCCTGCCAACAAAGATTTAGGAGGAAATTGATTACATGTCATACTGGGGCTACAGTAATCTGGTTCTATCGAAAAAACAATCTCTGTAATTGCTCATATGCAAAAGTAATAAGCCCAGAAAGAGCAATATTGTCTTAAAAACAGGTACAGGTTTTGTTGCATCTTTTAAGTGGCTTTTTTTTTTTTTTAAGTTAAATGGTTCGTTTGATAATTATTTTTCAGAGCAAAATAATAAATGTGAACATTGACTGTTTTGGGGTTATTTGTTCAAACTTACAAACAGAATTTCATGTCACATGCCAGGGTTTTCAGTCAGGATTTTGAGCATTTGTGGTTAAAAAATGTAGGCAGGACAGTTGAGCATTACTGGATTCTTGAGGAATAAAAAAATACATTTTAAAAACAGTTAACATAAAATATTTGGTTAAGGATCTTGTAAACATTTTTTTGGTACTTTCATTAATTTACTTATTGGCCACTTGGAATGAAGTTGACATGTTTGTAAAGGGTTTTCTATTTTAAATACAGCAGTTATGTAGCATCAATCATATTCATTGTTTTTCTGGACATCTGATAAATAGTCAAATAACCCTCTCTTTTTGCTTAGTAAATATCTGGCTTATTTGGGACTACTTACCGGAGTACGGTATGCGTGTAAACACACTCATTACTCTTCTTAAAGTCGGGCACCGGTGGATGAAATAGACTCTGAGCTGTGGTCAGCTGGCAGGGAGCCACAGTGAGCGGCACCATGTTGCTCTGCAGCTCTTTTACCGCTCCAGCCCTCCATCTCTGCCTGTCCTCAATCACCTCTCTTCTTCCTCACCCACTGCTTCTCCCCCCCCATCCCCTCTCTGTTCAGGGAGTTGTATGTTCAAACCGAAACATTCTCAAATAGAGGCTGATTATTCCAACAAGACTCATCAGCACACACACACAGCACAAAGATAAACAGACTCACATATGCACACATCAAATACAGACACATTAAAGTACAAACTGAGGGAAATATACAGACACATTAAAATGCACAAAGACCACTGTCACACACACAGCCCGACACACACATACACAAGTTTAATTTAAATCACGGCTGCACCGGTGTACGTCCCAACACTCCACTTTTAATAGACCTCTGCCTCTTTATGGCTTTACGCCTCCTAAACCCATCAATCCTCTCCTCTCTTGTCCCCCCCCCCCCTCGCTGTCTCTCTGCCATATCTGTTTGGAACCGTGACGCAACCTCCCTCTCTCATCAGCCTGTCTTAGCCCGCGTTATCTCCCTCATTTTCCCCACCAACAGCACTCATTTTGCCTTTTTTTTTTTACCCCCTCTTCCTTTTTTGACCCTTGCCCTCTCCCCTACCACTTGCCTTCCACACGCTCCCCCTCTCCATCCGTTTTTTTTTTATAACCGTGCCGCTAAGAAGGCTGGAGCCAATGCAGCAGTGCATGTGGAGAGGGATTAGATAAAAAAGAGAGCGGAGAGGAGAGAGATGAGCAGAAAGTGAGTCAGAGAAAGAGACCAAGGACAGCAAACAGAAGGAGACTGATCGACTCAGAGGCTTTGAATGAGTGCTGGGGAGGGGAGGGACGGATTGATTGAACAAGGACAAATGCTGCACGACTCGCTGAGCAATAAAGATATAGACTAGGATCAGCCGAGGAAATATCTTCATCTTAAGGTTTATTGTCTCTAATTCCCCACTGAATCCTTATCAAGGCATGTAAAGAAAAGGCACGATTAATGTAGAAACATTATTTGTGATTATAATGTCCGTACAAAACATCAGCTAACAATTATGCTGCTACTTTAAGCCAGCTAAATTGAGTCGGTTTGTCTTTTTTATGTGCCACTGTTACATTTTATTGTATCATTACCCATTATCCTAGTATTGAGTTATTCAAATGTGCATATACATTTGCACATAAATATTTTTCACTCATGATTAAATACATATTCAGGAAATAACATATTTATATATATTACATGTCATTTCTTAGACGCTTTTATCCAAACTTAAGCGACTTACATACATTCAGTACTGTGGACAATCCCCACAGGAGCAATTTGGGGTGAAGTGTCTTGCCCAGGGACACAACGACATGCTGACTGCAGTGGGACTCGAACTTGCTACCCCCTGATTCGAAGTCCATCATACTATCCACTGAACCACAGCCTCCCCAATATATTTAAATGACCTGTTTTACAGTGGAGTATCTTGGAAAGTGCTAACATTAGCTGTAAGGATAACAACAAGGGATATAATCGGTCTTCTGAATTTTGGAGCATTGTAAAAACACACATGTTTTCTTATCTAAGAAAATATTCTACTCAAATCCATATTTGTTGGCCTTAAGCCTTTCAAATACTGAGGTCATAAACCTGTTTGCTCGCTGCACACGAAGGGAGGCGGGCACCTGTATTATCAAGGCGCATGACCAGCTACCCGTAAATTACATTTATACAACCACTATAACAAAATAATCTATTTTATTTCCCTTTAAGGGTGATGAGGTGATAAAATAAGACACTGAAAGCGTCATTCCATATCTCAATAGAGTGGTGTGGTGATGACTTCATTTTGTGGGCCAACCAAGAAGTTAGCATCGCAATGGCTCTTCAAAATAGGATCTTGGACACATTTATGATACTTAATTCAGCAGGATAATTGCAACATATTAACACCACTTTTAAAATAGTTGAAGTGTAAATACAATCGCCAGAAGTGAATAGCTAACATAATGCTAAAAACAATCAACATGCGGCTAAGCTAAAGGCGGCTAATGTTCAGCATGATGATATTTAGCAGTCTCATTAAGACACTTGTATGCAATGGCTGTTTTAAAGACACGTAAAAGCTTCAGCCATTCACAGTTTTTGGGGTATTTACTGACATATGATATGTTGTAGAACAAAATGTGAGTATTTCATTAGCTTGTTTCAATCACAGACCTTATTTTGGTCCAAAGAAATCCCCAAAATATATCCAAAAAAAGGGGGCCTGGAAGTGCTAAAATGCTAACTCTTTCCCGATTTTAGGACTCATTCATGCGCCACTCTACAGAAGCAGTAAGTAAACACTAGTACATGAGAGGGAGGGGGGGTGCGGCAGAGGGACGGTGTTGGCTCGCTCAGCCGTCTCATGTGGCAGGGGTTGGGGGTAAGGGTGCAGCAGGGCCTGACCAATAGATCAGCACACCCTGCCTCCCTCACCCCGGCTCCTCGCTCATCTAAACAACTCCCAAACCAGTAATCACACTCCCTCAAATGGCTCCTCAATAACAATTACTCTCCACCTCAGCCCTACCTCCACCCCACCTTGTATGTCCACCATACCATCATGCACCTGGTAACTCCCATCACCTCTCCTTCTGCATCTCTCCTTTTCTCTCTCAACGTATTCACTACTGTAACAACACTCGACTAGAATACAATTCGACACATCTTTAGTTCTTATCAATTCTGTAAATCTTGATAATGTTGCACATTTCTGCTCCACACGACCTATTTTTAAATATGCACAGCTTTCCTCTTTGAATATAGTATTTGTCATATTTTATTTTTACTGTACTCAGTTTTTACATATTTATATTTTGGGTATATATTGTCTTTATTTTTTATTTGTTACAATAGTCATTAAAATAGTTTTTTAATTAGTTTTTATAATAGTCATATTTTTTTCCCGTTTTTAGAAGAAAACCCCCCAAAAATCTGACGTATTCTTCTTTCTGTGTCTTTGTTTACACCATTTCCACCAAAGCAAATTCCTTGTATGTTTAAACCTACTTTATTAAAAAGGATTCTGATTAAGAAAACCCCAATAAGTATAACTTTCTCTCGTAATAGGCTCTAATTGAAATCCTTCAAACCAATACCATTCATGAATATTTAACTTGAGTTAATCCAACACCCCTGCCAGTGATGTCATATTGTGTCCCCAGAAGGGCGGACTGAACTTGAATTTGTTGGGTGATTAAATCATTAATCGACAATGTGTCACACACATGTTTGATGTATGAGGCAGGGTTGAATATGAGAGGGGATTTTTGATTTTACTGAATCACTCCTTGCACTGTCCCGCTCTGACCCCAGCACACGTTAACCGTCGCTGAAAACTGTCCTGTTTATGGCAGAGTATATCGAACGGGAGAAAGTAAATGGGTCTCACAGGATTCCATGTTGGACTGCTCCACTATAACAATGTGTCAGA